>PVJC01027295.1:0-23373 GCA_004026665.1 Murina feae | reverse complement strand
TCGCCGAGGGCCGAAAACAGTTTCCCTCTCGCTCCTGCTGCAACGGACGCTGCCTAAACGTTTACTCAGGTCCGTGAGTGGCAGCCGCCATGTTGGCTGGGCTAATTTGCATACAGCCACTCTGATTGGCTGGTGGGCGTGGCTTACCCTGTCTCGGAGAAACGGTTAATTTTAATATTTCGCTTTTATTAGTTTAGATTGTTAACAATAGTTACCATGCTGTACATTATATCCCCAGAGCTTGTTTATCTTATAACTAGAAGTTTGTGCTCTTTGGCCAACATTGCCCAACTTTCTCCAATTTTGAAATTTGGAGGTATAAGTCCTCAACTATGTATATTCTTTTTGAAGATTGTTTTAGCTATTCTGGGTTTCTTGTAGTTGCATATAAACTTCAAGATCAGCTTGTCCATGCATGTTTGCAAAAAAATAAAAAAAAAGAGGTTGGAATTTTAATAGGGGTTATATTGACTTTGCAGATCAATTTGGGGAGTATTGCATCTTAATAATAAGTCTTCTAATCTATGAACATAACATGTACTAGTATTTCTACTTACCTTCTTTAATTTCTTTTATAAAATGTTTTGTAGTTTTTAGTGTACAAGGCTTGTATTTTGGTTAAATTATTCTTAATATTTTATTATTTTTGCTGGTATTGCAAATGGAACTCTTTTTTCTTAATTTCATCTTATGATTATTTATTGCTAGAATATTTCTATATGATTTTTGTATATTGATGTTGTATCCCTCAACTTTGGTGAGCTTGCTAATTTTTCTAATATTACTTTTTGTAGGTTTTTTAGGCTTTTCTACATATAATATTATGTCACCTACAAATTGAGATATTTTTACCTCTTTCTTTTTAATCTGGATATCTTCTGTTTCTTTTTCTTGTCTAATTTCTCTGGCTTGAATTTCCACTACTATGTTAAATAGAAGTGGAGAGAGCAGATGAGTCTAAGAATTTCTGGCTGTATACAGGACATATTTTTAAAAATATATATTTTATTGATTTCAGAACAGAAGAGAGAAGAGAGAGATACATCAATGATGAGTGAGATTCATTGGTCAGCTGCCTTGTGCATGCCCCCTATTGGGGACTGAGCCTGCAATCCTGCCATGTGCCCTTCACTGGAATTAAATCCGGGACCCTTCAGTCCGCAGGCCAACACTCTATCCACTGAGCCAAACCAGCCAGGGATGGATACCTTCAAATTTACCTTTTTGGGTGCTGAATTTTGTTGCATTTATTTAAATATTGGTGGCCTTCACCCTAAAATTGTAATTAACTACTTGAAATCAGTTTGATCTCTTCAAAACTTGTTATTAGATTTCTCGATATGGGCCCAGGGCAGCCTTTCTTTGGTCTGGGCCTAATTTGACCTCACTACTAAGGAAACACGTTTCTTGGATTTTTATGTGCTTCCTTGTGTATTAGGAGGTCTCACTCTGGAAGTGAGATTTCTGACTATCCCAGTCTCTGTATGAGCCCTGGGCTAGAGGTCAAGCCTGGCTCAGCTCTGGCAGTCTGGAGCTGTGGCTATCCCGGCCTCTGACCTTGTTGCTCACTTAGAAACTGAAGGTCGAGAGCAGTGCCATTTGTCCCTAACCCAGTCGACACACAGTTTAGCCCCAAGGAGCCCTAGAAGCCAGATAAGAATGTCAATGAGCAGTGTGGTGTTTCTGCGTCTCTGTAGTCAACGATGGAACGCGGCAGAAATTAGTGTTGGTAGAACGTCTGGTATTTTTTAGAGAACAAACTAACATAATTACTACCCTGTTTCCAGGTGGTGAGTGGGAAGAGTGAGTGGCTTCTTGGTGTTATCTCAGGCTCAATGCCAGCCGCAGTCAGGTGGATTCCTGGCTCCTCCACTGATCAATCGCCTGGGTGATGTTGGGGAGGGTACTTAACCTCTCCGAGGGGCTGCAGGCTCATCTCTGAAACAGAATAAAAGTATCTACCATTAACCTCACCTATGCTGACCATCTAAAAGGCAGTAACCTTCAAGCTTTAAATGAAATCTTATGTAGAATTCCTACATAAACGGACATGCACACATATGTAAAAGAGGAGGAGGTGCATTGATGAAGAGACTGGGTGGCTCAAAGAACACAGCGCTGCTCAGGTGGGGCAGGAACAGGGCCTGAATGTGGCAAGGGGAGGATTTCTACTGCTCCTGAGGGGAGCAAGATAGTGTGAGGAGAAGGGAAAGGCAGGGCACTGAGAGAGGAGCCCACGGAGGTCTATGGGAAGCACCAAGGGGGTGGGCAGGGACTAAGCAGCACCGCGATCAGAGGGGCAGAGGGGAAAGAGAAGAGGGCACTTAACGTTGCTGGCAATAAGGCATGAGATGTGGTCCCTTTGCAGGACCCCAAGGTTTTTAGTAAATTCAGGTGCTAGTGTGATTCAGTGGGCAGGTGTGTGTGCCTAGTTGAGTGAGTATTTATGTATTTATTTTTGTGGAAGGGGGAGGTGCTAATTCTGGTGTCCCATTGACTCAATGAGACATGCAGGCAGACACTGGAGCAGGAGCCCACAGCAAGGAAGATGCTGGGAACTGCCTGGGTCTTGGAGGAGCTCCTGGCATCAGGGGCTATGCCCCTGGAGGTTGGGGCTCATGGCTGAGGTAGCCTCTTGGCCTCTCAGTGGCACAACACACGAAAGTAGTGGAAGGAAGAAGGAACATGCCTGCCAGCCTCCCCTCACACCTGCATTTGCGTTGCCCACAAATGCCTGTGGAGCTTCCTAGTATCAGCTTTGTAACCCATGTTTCACTTGAGGACATTGCTTGTCCTCTCACCAGTCTGTGGACAGATGGTGTTCACTGCTCCCAGCTCTCAGACCCCATCTCTCACGTCTCCTAGCCCCGTCTTCCTGAGCAGACAGCTGGCCCGATGCCTCTGTGGAGTGCAGCCCTCTGCTGCCTGAAGCCAAGTTCCTCTCAGCGCCATCACTCCTGGCGAGCTCCCGTGGCTGCAGCCACCGTTGACACTGGATGGTCAGTGAAACCCCGGATAACTCCTATCCCTGAGGAACAGGCCTCTGCATAGACTGCAGGACCAGGTTCTGAGAGTTGGGAGGACAGAGGTTCCAGCCAGAGTGTGCAGGTGTTTGTGAGCATTCCAGGTGTCCCCTGTCAGGAGGTCTGCCTATTTCTCCTCTCCTGGGAATCCTGCAGGGTCGAACATTCTGTCCCTTTCCACGCAGGGCCACCCAGACCTGGTCCTCAGATGCCTCTGGGATTATCTTAGTGGAAGGAGCATGACTCCTCGTCCTCAAGCCTGGAAGGATTCTGGACCTTCAGGACCACAGGGAAAAGCCAGCCTGGGTCAAGGGTGAGGCCAAAGACTTCAGAAACAGCCTGACTTAAATCCAACCCCAGCTCTAACACTTGCTGTGTGACCCTGGGCAAGTCACTTAACTTCTTTCTGCTCCCATCTCACCCTTTGTAAAATACCAGAGAGGATTGTTGTGACCATGAAATGAACACACAACAGCATGCCCACTGACTTAGGTCCTGACATGTTGCACTTGTACCTGTTGAAGGACAAGTTTCCAGGGAAGCTCACTCTGAGGCTGAGGTTGGTACTCAGGGTGCTAATTAGGGAGTGTCCTTGGGGTTAGCAGCTTTGGAGGGAAAGGGGAAGAAGCAACAGTGAGCAGAGGGAGAGGCTAGACTGTGAGGCAGGCCCCCCGGAAGTGCCCGTTGGAAGTGTCGCTGACCCTCGGGGAGCTCTCTAGGTAAAAGGGCTTTTTATCCCAGGTTCGATGAGTCACATGCAATTGTATTCACAGCAAGGCTTTATTGCAGTGAAAGGACACGAAACAAAAGTAGCAAAGAGAAAGGCTTATGGATATGTCTGGAGGAAAGCAGGGGCAAGCTTCCAAGAGGCCTCCCAAGGTGGTGGAGTCGCGCAGGACGTGCTCAGTTCCTCCAGCAACAGATAATGTGACAACATGTGTGAAATGCTGCCAACCAGGGAAGCTCATTAGAGACTTAGTGCGCAGGATTTTGGTTGGGGGATGGGGAAGGGCTGGCCACATTACCCTCTGCCTGCCTCGTACAAGAATTCAAGACCCCCCAGGGGAAAGCAGTGTTCAGCATAAATCACACTGTTCGGTCGTTTAGGCACAGTGAGCCACTCACAACAGGGAATGGTGGCGACCTTCTCAAAGTCCAAGTTCCCAGATGCCACCAAGGGCCAGCCTTGCAGGCAGTTTCTCTAAGGAGAGCAGGCTGGGGGCGCTGATCACTGGTCCACTGTGGTCCTCCAGGGGAGGGGTGACCTTGGGCATGGCTGCCCTCTGCAGCCTGAGTGTCCCTGGAGGGGCTGACCACTGAGGCTTGCCTACCACAGCCTCCCAGTTAGACTTTCAGTTGGACAGAATTTGCATCCCAGAGTCGCCACAGGCATGAGATGAGTGAGGCATACGCCTTGCACTGTGGCTGTGGACACCAAAGAGCTAGGCTGTTGAAATCTGGCCGCCTCAGGTCCAGGCCACATCACTTGGTGGTCTGAACTAAGCCAGGAGGGTGGCCCTACATTGTTCATCCTTGAGTCATTTACAGAATGTGAGTAGGTCAGACAGCAGAAGCTTGGTGTTCAAGGGGGAAGTGAGCTGGTGCTAGGGAGACAGCCTGCCTGTAAACACAGATAATTGGAGAGGAACATAAAGTGATAATAAAGACATATTTGCTGAAGTGAATTGGTTCCATTGACTGTCTCTCCCACGCTGAATGCTATGGAATTATAGACATAAATAGGTCTCGGTTTCCACCCTTGGGTATTCACTGACCTGTAATCAGAAATGCATAATAATTAAGAGAAGAAAGTAGGGTGGGCTTGGGTGACTCCCGTGCTTAGTAGAAATTGAATGAGGAGAGAAAGCTTCTCAGAGGAGGTGCTATTCATATTGGGTCCTGAAGGATGGGTAGGAGCTAGCCAAGTGGACAAGGGGAGGAGCAGAGAATTTCAGGAATGGTCAATACAACAAACTTAGGGTAACTGCAAGCTCATGAATTTTTGCAGCCTTTGAAGTCTCGTTTGTGAAAGGATTTTTCTAGACCAAGAAAATTTTCTGAAGTTATAGATTCTTAAATTGGAGAGAAGCTTAAAAGCTCCCTTGCTGAGTGTGCGTCCATACAAAGGCATCTGTGTGGATGGCTCAGCGGTTGGCAAAATCTTCCTTCTACTGAACTGGAATCTATTTCCTTGTTTCTTCCACTCATTGATTCTGATTTTATCCTTTGGGCTGACCAGGACTAGTTTAAATTTTTATCTGTAGGTTTTACAATATTACTCTCCAAGTGATTGGTGCCTCTGCCTAGTTTCAAGGAGAATGGCAGAGGCTGGGGCTTCAGTGCTACAGGGAGGCTGTATAATAGAGGGATTAGGTGTGAGACACTGGGGTCATACTCCTGGGGTGGAGTCTCAAATATGCCCCTTACTGTGTAACTAGGCAGGTAGCTTCACCTCTCTGTGCCTCAGTTTTTTCACCTGCGCAATGGGGTAAGCACAGTGACCCACTCACTGGGGTGATGGTGAAGATTAATTAACTTAGTGCTTGTGCAGTGCTGTCATTTCATAAACAATCAATATTTGAGCTTCAGTTGTTATTAAAAAGTGACTGTAATTGCTGCCAGGCTATAGGTATTATGTCACAGAACCACTAATAAAAGTAGACAAAAATAGTCAGCATTGTGTGATGAAGATAAGTCTTTTTACCTGTGAATGAAAGCCACCAACCTCATTCATACACTTTGACTCCACTATCATCTCTGATCTTGTAACTTATGTGTCAGCCATTTGGCTGTCCCCAAACTCTACCATGTATGGAGTCACCCTTTGCTATTTAAATAAAGCCACTGTGAGTCCCAAATTCATGAATAATGGGCAACCCAAAGCCCAGTCCCTCCTTTGAGCCCCTAAAGCACCCAAAATTTTAAGCTGCTGCATGCTCTGCTGTGGATCTGGGGCATGCATCTGTGTTATAGCATAGCACTGTCAACTTCAAACTTGCTATCACTCATGACTGCTCCCTGGGAAATCCTCCATGCCACTGTCTTCTCCTCAGGCCTCCATCTGCCCCTGGTTATCCTGGCTCCTCATTTTTTGGGGGGACTCTCCTCATATTCTCTCTCTTTGCTTTCTGTACCCTTTCTCCTTTAGGCTGCCCCAGGAATTCAGGAGTCCTTCACTTTATTAAGAAGAGCAGTTTTTGGCCCTAACCAGATTGCCTCAGTGGATAGAGTGTTGGTGTGCAGACTGAAAGGTCCCAGGTTCGATTCCTGTCAAGGGCATGTACCTTGGTTGCGGGCACATCCCCAGTAGGAGGTGTGCAGGAGGCAGCTAATTGATGTTTTTCTCTCATCGATGTTTCTAACTCTCTATCTCTTTCCCTTCCTCTCTGTAAAAAATCAATAAAATGTGTTTTTTTTAAAAAAAAAAAAAAAAAGGAAGAGCAGTTTTTAGTCTTCCACCCACAACGTGGGCTGGGACCCATTTCTGTAAATCAAAAGCACAAGTAGGAACTCCAGAGGCTCTGATATGTCATCTTCCCTCTATTGTAATCAGTCTTTCCACGTGGCTCCCGCCGCACCAGACTGCCAGTGAGGGAATCCAGGCCACAATGTAATCGTCCCTGGTATAAATTATCCCACACCCCTGCCTCCCTTTAAAGGCAGATGGAGTTACTGCCTTTTACTTTTTAAAGCAATTTAACATTTTGCCTGCTAAGCCTGGCTCTACATTCTGCCTGCCTGCCCTTTAGGAATGAGCTCAGAGGCTGCCTCCTCCATGATGCTTCCCTGATCATGTGGGATTGAATCTCATGACAAGGACTCAACTGGCCATTCTCTACCTCCTATGTAGAGTTAGGTCAGCTAAGTCCCCAGCCTGTGTGACTTTTTGCTCCAACTAGAATGCTCTTTCCCAGAAACCTCAGGAAATTCTTAAAGTTCACTGGAAGGTGGTTTGGGGACAGGAAGAGCAAGGAGTCAGAGAGGCCAGGGTTTAATTCTAACTTCCCCATCTTCTAGCTTTGTGGTCCTCCATCAGTTACTTAACCTCTCTGAATTCAATTCTCCTATCCATCAAAGTGGGAAGGAACGCTTCTATCACACAGTTGTTGTGAGAATTAAAGGTCTAAGTGTTATTAAAAAACACACACAGCCCAGCCGGTGTGGCTCAGTGGTTGAGCGTAACCTATGAGCTAGGAGGTCCTGATTCAGTTCCCAGTCAGTGCACATGCCCAGGCTACATGGCTCAATCCCTGGTGGGGGTGTGCAGGAGGCAGTTGATCAATGATTATCTCTCATCATTGATGTTTCTATCTCATCCATCATTTAGAACCACCTGAAATCTGGCTGAATGGAGGTCCTACAACTAGAGAAGTAAAGAAGAAAGCACATTCAGACTGGTAGGAGGGGCAAAGGCATCAAACAGGCTGGTCAGACACCCATGTGTGGCATGTTGTTTTTTTAATTGGGAGGGATAGCTCTGCTGCAGAGACCTCCTATGATGGGTCACAGCCCCATACCAGACTTCAAGCCCATCAATAAGAGACCCGAGACCTGGCCTTAGCACCAACCTTACCTCACAGCTGGACCTCATATGGGTACTTCCAAGCCCAATATAAGTAGTAGCCACCTGCAAATCTCTCTGTAGTTCCTGCTGAGTGGCCCCAGGTAGTGGCTGACTTTGTACCTCTTGGGAGACCCCAGAGCCAGTGCACCCAGTGGACAGCTTCAGACCATACCAGATTATAACTCTACACATCCACAAGTGACACACTCAAGGGGCAGACACAGTGAGCACCAAAGCCCCACTGAAGCAAGTCCTGATCCATAGGAGTGTTTCCTGAACAGCAGGCTCATCAATTGTAGTTGCAGCTGGTCCTCACAACCAATTGGCCTAGAGACCAATTCCTCCTAGAAATGCAATAGCAATCAAGGCTCAACTACAACAAAACTGCACACACAGTCCACATAGGAGTGCACCTAGAATGCCCAGCTGAGGTGAGTGGGGAGGTTTAGCCACTGGGCCCTACAGGACACCTACTACACAAGGCTAAGGTGACCAGACGTCCTGCTTTTGGTGGGACAGTCCCAATTTTTAACAGTTTGTCCCATGTCCTGCAGCATTTTAAAAAAGTTCTGATTACTCTTTGTAATATTTTAAGTTATAATTTTAATAAAAACGGAAAAAAAAGAACACCCCCCCCTCCAGTCAATGGTGTACTGCTTTAAATCTGGTCACCTTACACAAGGCCAGGAGACCTAGCAGCTCTACCTAACACATAGAAAGAAACACAGGGAAGCAGACAAAATGAGGAGACAAAGAAACATGCCAAAAATGAAAGAAATGGAAGCAAGCAAGCTACTGGATACAGAGTTCAAAATAATGTTCATACGGTCGCTCAGGATCTTAATGAGAGTTTTGATGGATTTAGACTATCAAGGATCTTATTGAGAATTTTGAAACATGAAAAAGGATCAGTCAAAAACTAAGCATACACTAACTGAAATAAAGAATAATTTACAGGAATTTAACAATAGCATAGAGAATTCTGAGAATAAAATCAATGATTTGTAATATGAGAAGGCAAAAAATTCCTTATCCGAAGAGCAAAAAGAGAAAAGAATTCAAAAATATGAAAATAGTGTAAGGAGCCTCTGGAGCAACTTCAAACACGCCGACATTCACATCATGGGGGTGCCAGAAGGTGAAGAGAGAGGGGAAGATATAGACAACTTATTTGAAGAAATAATGACAGAAAACTTTCCCTATTGGGTGAAAAAAATAGACTTACAAATCCAGGAAGCACGTGAGAGTCCCAAACAAGATGAACCCAAAGAGGTCTACACTAAGACACATCATAATTACAATGCCAAGGGTTAAAGACAAAGAGAGACTCTTAAAAGCATCAAGAGAAAAGTAGTTAGTTATCTACAAGGGACTTCCCATAAGACTGTCTGGTGATTTCTCAACAGAAACTTTTCAGGACAGAAGAAAGTGACAAGGAATATTCAAAGTGCCCTAACTGGTTTTGCTCAGTGGATAGAGCGTCAGCCTGCAGACTCAAGGGTCCCAGGTTCAGTTCTGGTCAAGGGCATGTACCTTGGTTGCAGGCACATCCCCAGTAGGGAGTGTGCAGGAGGCAGCTGATTGATGTTTCTCTCTCATCGATGTTTCTAACTCTCTATCCCTCTCCCTTCCTCTCTGTAAAAAATCAATAAAATATATTTAAAAAAGAAATATTCAAAGTGATGAATAGCAAGGACCTACAACCAAGATTACTCTACCGAGCAAAGCTATCATTTAGAAATGAAGGACAGATAAAGAGCTTCACAGACAAAAAAAAACCAAACACAAACAAACAAACAAACAAAAAAACTAAAGGAGTTCATCACTACCAAACTAGTATTACATGAAATGCTGAAGGGTATTCTTTAAGAAGAAGAAGAAAAAGAGATTTAAAAATGAAAATAAAATGGCAATAAATACATAGCTATTAACAATTGAATCTAAAAATAAAATAAAATACACAAACAAGAAATCTAATGAACAAAATAAACTGGTGAATAAAATAGAATCTTAGGCATGGAAACATGGATCAGACTGATGGATCTCAGAGAGAAAGAGAGTGGAAGGGTGGGAAGATATTAACCAAAAATCTTATATGCATATATGCATTACCTTTGGACACAGACAATAGGGTGGTGAAGGCCTGCCATGGGGAAGGAACCAGGTGGAGGGACATCTGTGATACTCTCATCAATAAAGATCTTTTTAAAAATAGAATTACCATATTATCCAGCAATTTCACTTTTAGTTTATATACACAAAATAATTGAAACAGAATTTTTTTCATAGAAGCATCATTCACAATAGCCAAGTGATGGAAACAAACCAAGTGTTTAATAAATGATGAATTGGTAAGTAAAATATGGTATATTCATACAATGGAATAAAAAAGAAGGAAATTCTTCAGTGTATTACAACATGGGTGAACCTTAAGGTCATTATGCTCAGTTAATTAAGGCAGTTACAAAAAGACAAATACTGTATAGTTCCACTTATATGAGATAACTAGAGTAGTCACAGTTATAGAGATAGAAGTTAGAATGGTGGTTGTCAGGGGCTGGGGACAGGAGAGCATGTTGAATTACTGTTTAATAGGTACAGACTTTCAGTTTTATTATGTGAAAAGTGTTATATGGATAGACAGTGGTGATGGTTATGCTAGTACATATGTAAATATGTTTAATATAATCAAACTATACACTTAAAAATGGTAAAGATGGTTAATTTTATGTTATGTATATTTTACCACAATAATAATAAAAGAAGAAAAGGAGGTCAAATGTGTACATGCTCCACACAGGGTCTTGCACTCAGTAAGAGTATGATAAGTTTTAGATTCCTTTCTTCCTCTGGAGGAGCCCATAGAATAAGGGAGGGAAAACAGAAAATGGGCCTTGGATTATGCTGAAGGGGGATTAAAAATGGAAATAAAAGTGTATTTACTGAAAAATTGAGGGGTTTGGTGATGAGAACTAGCTGGATCCAGAATGCCACCTACAAAGCCTCTGTCTGGGGCTCTGAGCAAGCTCAGGAGTTTGGCTTTGTGTGTGGTGTGTGTTTGTGTGTGTGTGTGTGTGTGTGTGTCTTAGGAAAGGTCTGTGCACTCAAACATGCCAAATTAAGACCTTGTTGATTCTAACTGGGACTTGGACTAGGCTGAAGCTACTCGTGTAAAATTCACACAGAAAAGGACTTGATTCACTCATGAACAGTGTGTGACGATGGAAGAATTTTTATTACACTAGGCTGTCTCTCACCAAATTTCTTTAGATCCCACCCTCATGTCTGAGCCCCCACTTCCTATAGGTTCCCCTCCTCTACCTCCTCCCCCTCAGTGATCTCTGGCCTCTCACTTGGTGTTCTGGGAGACCTCTCCAGCTCCATCACCCAACTCAGTCACTGGAGATTCACTGTGTTCATTCATTCATTCAGTCCACTGCGTATGACTTTAATTTATATAGTATATTATTGTTTAAGAATTGTGGCTTTTCACTGCAATTTGATTCTCCATAAGTTTATCATCATCCTGACTCTTTCTGGAATATTAATTACTAGGGTCCTGGTGCACAAAAATTTGTGCACTCAAGAGGTCCCTTAGCCCAGCCTATGCCCTCTCTCAGTCTGGGACCCCTCTGGGGATGTCCACCTGCTGGTGTGCCTGGTCAGCCTGAGTGAGGGGCTGATGGCTGTTTGCAGGCTGACCAACCCCCCCAGTGTGGACCCTCACCCCATTGGGGTGTAACCAGCCTGGGTGACGGGATGAGGGCCGTTTTCAGGCTGCCCATAGCCCCTTCAGGTTTTGGATCCTTACTGCGGGTGCCTAGGCATCCTGGGTGAGGAGCTGAGGGGGGTTTTCAGGCTTCCCATAGTCCTTTCAGGTTTTGGGTCCCTACTGGGGAACCTGGCCAGCCTGGGTGAGGGGCTGATGGCTGTTTGCAGGCTGATCAAGCTCCCCAGTGGCGTCCCTCACCCCATTGGGGTGTGGCCAGCATGGGTGAGGGGCTTAGGGTGATTTTCAGGCTTTCAGGCTGCCCACAGTTCCCATTGACCCAATGTCCCATCAAGGTTGGCTGGAAGCAGGTTTCTGGGGTTTATTTATCTTCTATAATTGATATTGTTCCTTTAAGCAGAGGCCTAGGCAGGTAACGAAGCCTCCTGTTGGCTTCAGCTTCATGGCTTCTATAATTAAAAGAATGTTGCCTTAGTAGACTCTAGGCAGGCAGTTTCCTCCATCGCTGGTGCAACAGAAGCCTGCTGTTTGCTTCAGCTCTGAGGCTTCTATAATTGAAACAATGTTGCCTAGAGCACAGAGAGGCCCAGCCAGCCGGCCGGCAGACAGTTAACTCCTGGTGCAACGGAAGCCTGCTGTTTACTCTAGCTCCATGACTGCCGGCCTCCATCTTGGCTGGGTTAATTTGCATACAGCTGCTCTGATTGGCTGGTGGGCATGGCTTAGGCATCCCAGAAAAATGATCAATTTCAGTATTACTCTTTTATTAGATTAGATTATTTTTAATTTGTATTCTGTTTCTTCTATTGATGATATTCTACTGGGTATTACTTTTCTATGTGAGGTCAGAGGCTTCTTTTATATTGTTAGTTTTCCTCAGCTATCTTCTGGTTCCTGGCTGGCTATTCACATTTGCATGTGAGTCCCTACTTGTTTCTCATGGGACTCCTCATGTTGTGGCCTGTGATTTTTCTCTACACTTGTTTCTTTATCAAATCAGTACCTTCTGCTTTCTATCATCCAGGAATTCCTCAAAATTTCTGGTCGGCTAAATCCAGTCCTTCCTCCCTCCCTTCCTTTTTCTCATATTTCAATACTGGTATAGACAGAACCCCTCCTCCTTCTTCTTCCCCTCCTCTCCTTCTTCCTAAAAATGCAGGATTTCAGTAATTGCAAGAGACTTTAGTCAGAGAAGAAGGACATGGCCATGTTCAACTTGCATCTCTTTTGACTAGGCCCTTTGTATCTCTTTTCACAATTCTTAGAATAATTCACAGGTGAGTATAACATCCCTCCTTTTATGAATGAAGAAACGGAGAGATTAAATGACTTTCTTGCAGTTTCACCATGAATAGGGGACAGCTTGAAATCAAGTCCTCTGCTTCCAGGTCAGTTTTTTCTTTTCTCTTCCATCTTTCTAAAATCCCAGAGACTTTTGAACCTGCTCCCACTGTTCAGAGTGCTCGGTTCAAGTCAGTGGTCAGTGTGCACTTGAGTACAAAAGGGTTACACAGACTGCACTGTCCCAGGGAACTGCCTGGGAAGACCCGAAGTGTTGCCATGGCAACAGAGATGGCTGGGTTTTTCATAAGCCGCAAATATGTATTTATTTACAACTATTCCAGGATTTAGATTATTCAACAAATCAGAATGACTTTCTTCCCCTGATAAACCTCAACTCATGATAATTCAACTACATTGTCTGACTTACTAAATTGTTTATTGACTTTTTTCCCAGCAGTCGTTCTTAATAAAGTAAATTTCTTAATAAAGTACTGTGGTCATGGAATGGGGTATAAGCTGGAAACCATCTCTCAGAAATGCTGGAACACAGCAGCAGCTGTGTCTGTACTGGACCGGAGAATTTCCAACAAAAACCCAGTGTGTCCTGTGGGCTGGGAGAAGGTTGCCAGGTGCCCTGAAGGCTGGGCCTAGAAGTAGGGTGGATGTCCAACTCAGGTTTGACATTGGCTAGTGGGTGCATTTCTCAAAGGACCCTCTGAGTCACCCTTGAGGGCCTCCCCCTAAGTTGTTAGGAAAGTAGACTGGGCAGCTGTCCTTGGACCCTTGGAAATAAATTGTAGTCACTAGAAGCAATGAGTCAAGGGTGGTGGAAAGGATTGTATCCGCCTGTGAGGACAACAGCAGAGGAGCTGGGAGGAGCATGAGCTGGAGAAACAGAAATTTGTATCATGTCATGGGTGACAACAGGCCCCTGGGCCTGTGGGGAGGGCACACTCTGGGGCTGAAGCCCAGGAAGGGAACTGGTGAAGTGGGGCTCAAATCCAGAAACCTTTGTGGTTCTCAGTTAAATCACTCCTGATCCCCAGTGGGGATAACCTGGGAGGCAGGAGTCACATAAGGGAGGAGTGTGAAGAAGCAGAAATGGATCATTTATCCCCCAGAGTTCTCCCCACTGTCTTCTCTTCTCATTGAGGATTCTTCCCTGGGAGGTCCCCAAATAGAGCAACACCTCAGATCAGGACAGTCTTCTCTATGCCTCTTGAGACGAGGGCTGATGGCCATCTCTATTGCTGCCTTTGAGAAACTGATCATGGCCCATCCTCTTTGACTGACCAGGCTCTAGTCTAGGGCCACTTGCAAGGGATGAAGGAGTTTGTGCAGTGTTTATAAATTAGGTCCTTGCACCTTGCCCTCCAGGGACCAGCATCTCCATGGACTGGCAGATGAAGTCTTCATGAGGCTGGGCTAAATCAGGTGCCAGGTACAGGTGGAGACACGTAGATAAAAAGGTGGTGTTCTGGGCTTGGTTATAAATGTTTAAGAAAAGCATTAATAGTAATAACCATTGATATAAGACACAATGCCAGGCAAGGTGTTGTAGGACAGATGCACACAGGCACAGGTACCACTTCCTGGGGTCCAAGTCCCTATGAGAGTGGGTACCCCAGGGACAGTATCGCCAATGAGACCAAGAGCCAGTCCCTCCCCATTCACAGCAGGAACTCCGCTCCCTCTTCAGTCTGGAGGGTCCTGAGGGCTGCACTCTCTCTCTGCCTTTCCTCCCTGTTGCAAATAGGCTGGTTTCCCGCAAGCTCAGCCTGCATCTTTTCCACCTGACCAGGAGCCTCAGGAGGACATATGTCTTCAAGGAACTGGAGAGCTTTCCGAGGATGGGGAAGGCCATCTTCCCTGGGAGGTTCCCAATAGGGCAGGGCCTCAGACTCAAGCAGGGGCTTTCCGAGTCCAGCCACAGCAGTTTAGATTCTGCTTCCTCTCCCAGCGTGCAAGACTGACGCCTGCACACACTGGATGCTTAGAGCTCACTGCTAACCGCCTGGCCCATGGTGGTGGGTTCAGGGACAGCAAGGGCTGAGTGCTGAGTTGGAGATGGCTCCCAGTTTAGTCACCTGAGCAGGTGTTTTCCTCAGGTCTACTTTCCCAGGTAACCTGGGCTGTCCTGCTCCATGGTTCTTCACAGTGTAACGTTCTTAGGAAAAAGGCAGTGCTCACAACTTGTCAAGGCACCACATACATGGTTTTAACTTCATCTTCTTCAAGCAAGAGTGTGTTTCTGAGAGTTTACCTTAACTCTGTGAATTATTGAGCAGCCATTAGAGAATTAGTTCACTAACGATCTTTCAAGAACGCCCCACCTGTGATGCCATGATTGCTGCTATAATAAGTCAGCTCAGAGTCTATTTAACTTATTCTGGGAGGCTGTGTGTGTGTGTATATGTGTGTGTGGCCATCCAGGTAATGATGTAGGCAGTGGAAAGGAGGCAAGAACTACTTATTGAGTGTCTGGCAGCAGGACTACAGTCTCACAAGTTGTGTGACCTTGGACAAGTCACTTAACTGTGCCCCATGTGTTTATAGCCTGGAAATAAAACAAATCATCCTACCAACCAACCTTTCTACTACAGACTCCTCTCCTCCCACTTTGACCATAATCAGGGAAAATGAAAGCAAAAATCATTGCTTCTCTCACAATTATTTTTCTTTTGAGATGGTGAAGGGGAATCACATTTCTATTCCAGGTCTTACTTCCTACTTTCCCTCCAACAGAAAGCAAAGGGCAATATGCTTGAGATGAGAGCTAATGTAAGTCATTGATGCTGGCCATTGTGGTGGTGTTAGCCCTCTAGCCTGGGTAAGCCTGCCTGTTTTACTTGTGCCAGATAATACAAGGTCAAGGGAGCCAAGTTCAGTGGCTACAAGGCCCAATCTTGATCACATATTGAATCTGAAAGACTTAGAAACCAAGTCCCAAGTACAAGGCAGAAACACATTTCTACCTGTTTTACCTCGTTATTGATTGAGCTTCCCACATTAGACACATCTTTCCCAAGGTCAAGATCATTTTCAATGCTTAACAGATCACTGTGTGTCAAGCAGTGCCTCACAGGGAAGACCAAATGCCTACTGTTTGAGAGAATGGGTGGATGTGAGTTCAAGTCCCTGCTCCACTATTTGGCCCTCTGCTAGTTCTTCAAGTTTGCTGAGCACCAGTATCTCTGTCCTTCACAAGGCAGCCAGTGGGAACTGCATGGAAACACTTCAGCTGGAAGAACACCAGCTAAGCTGTTCTGTCTCCTAGAGTGAAGTCTGGGAGGGCCTGCTGTAAGCCAAGAACACAGGTGCTCAGTGTTGTCCTGAAGTCCCATTGAAAGATGCCTCAAGCTGGTATTAAATGTTCCATTTTGCACTCTGCTTAGGCATAGGAACTGCTCCCCATGTAACTAAAGAAAACAATTGCTGCCAGCTGGTGTGGCTCAGTGGTTGAGTGTCAACCCATGAACCAGGAGGTCATGGTTTGATTCCTGATCCAGGTTGCAGGCTCTATTCCTAGTAGGAGGTGTGCAGGAGGCAACCAATTGTTAAACTTCTCTCATCATTGATGTTTCTCTCTCTCTCTCTCTCTCTTTCTCTCCCTCCCTCCCTCCCTCCCTCCCTCCCTCCCTCTCTGAAATCAGTTGAAATATATTTTAAAGAATAAAAATTTAAAAAAAAACTGTTTTCCTTTTGGAGGGAGCTTGTTCCCTTCCTATAAAGTATTATTTCTCTTAGGATATGTTTAGTGGTATTTGTGTATGTGTGTATGGAGTGTGTGTGTGTGTGTGTTTTCGTCCTTCTGTCTGTCCTTGTCTGAGCTTTTTTTTCTATCAGGAGATAGAAAGTGAATGCATGAGATATACCAAAGGCCTTTACTCAAGTAAACTGGCAGTGAGGGGATTGAGAGGCACAGTGTTCCCTCACTGACACTAAAGGGGAGATTTGGATGCACAGAGCACATTTTGACAAGCTCTGGTCTTAAGGAAATAGTCCCCGTTCCTTAGCTTGGCATTCCAGGCCCTCTAAGCTCTGGACCTTACAGTTTTGTTGTGTTTTTGCCATACTAATGCCTCCTCCCTTCGTCCCCTGCTTCTTCACCCATGCTGTGCACATAGCAGGTGCTCAGAAACTGTGTGTGTGATATGAATAGAACTGAGCAGCCATCTTGCCCCAAACTCTTCCCCCCACACCCATCAATGCCAGGCCTCTCAACCATTCCACTTTCAGGGATTTTCATTTTTTTTTAAAATATATATTTTATTGATTTTTTACAGAGAGGAAGGGATAGAGAGTTAGAAACATCCATCAGCTGCCTTCTGCACACCCCCCACTGGGGATGTGCCCACAACCAGGGTACATGCCCTTGACTGGAATCGAACCTGGGACCCCTCAGTCCCGGGCTGATGCTCTATCCACTGAGCACAATGGCCAGGGCAGGGACTTTCATTTTTGCCTTCCTTTGTATTTCCTCTATTAGGCTTAAGTATAGGGACCTGCTTGGACTATTGCAGTAGCTGCAAGCAGGTTGAATTATGCTTGAATCTCTTCATCTCCCATTGCCTCTGCAAGTTTTTTCAGGAGAGTCTCTGCTTAGACTATGTCCTTCTCTGGCTCCACATCCTAACTGGCTCCCCATTGAGAAGAGGTAACATCTGGACTTCTCAGCCTGGCCTCCCACAATCTGACATCGCCCTACCTCTCATCCTGTGTGGAACTGAAGGTGCACCAACCAAATTAGACCACTTACCTGCTTTTATTTATTTACTGGAGGCCTGGTGCAGGAAATTCATGCACTGGGGAGGGGGGGTGTCCCTCAGCTCAGCCTGCACTCTCTCCAATCTGTTACCCCTCTGGGGTTGTCCAACTGCTGGTTTAGGCCCTATCCCAGAGAGACTGCTGATTCTCAACTGCTCACCTGCTTGTCTAATTGCCCCTAACTGCTTCAGCCTGCCAGCTTGATCACCCCCTAACCACACCCCTGCCAGCCTGGTTGACACCTAACTGTTCCCATGCCAGCTTGGTTGCCCCCAACTGCCCTCCCCTGCTGGCCTGATTTTCCCCACCTGCTCTTCCCTGCAGGCCATCTTGTGACTACATGGGGAAACCATCTTTGACCACATGGGGCAGCCATCTTGTGTGAGGGTGTGATGGTCGATTTGCATAGTACCACTTTATTATATAGGATAGGATTTGTTGCCCTATGCTATTATATAGGATAGCAATTTGTAAGCCTGAAATTGCTATCAGTGAGACCTGTCCGCTTCAAGGAGCAGCTCCAATGCCAGGTGCTGCCCATCATCTCCCATTCTCTCAACTCAAAGGATTTCTGTGCTTCTGAGGTCTGTGTATGTCCCAGTCTCTTGGCACATGCCATGCACTGTTGTATGCATGCTGTCTTTCCTCAGGCTCATAAGGAGGGTCTGTGCCTTAGTCACCTCAGTCTTCCCAGTGCCCAGAGCAGATATTTACAGGGGATAGGAAATCAAATAAGTGTTTGTCCAATGAACAAATACATAATTCTAATTCAACGTCCTCCTTTCCTAGAGTGACACTCATATCATCCTAGGCAGAAAGCCTATTTACCCCATAACATTACCCTCATCATTGGCCAAGATTAGAATAAACACTTTTTGGGTTAAGACCTAAGCTGTCACATTGTATCTGGCATCATTAAGACTCAAGGTTGGGAGTGCCTTATAGTTTACAGTGTCATCTGCTTGATAGAATGATGTCTGGTCCAGATTCAAACTCCAGGGAGAACCCACTTGGATCTAGAATATGCTTCCATTTCGCTACCACTGACTGTTTTTCTGATTACCAACCCACCCTGCCCAGTTCCACCATCTCTGGATCCCCCCCACCACCACAAGGCCTGGGTAGGGGCCCCACAGGCAGTTTCCAGAGTTGCCTCCCCCGGATGCCAGATGCCCTCTGAGCAGTAACAGAAGCAACTACAGGGCAGTTACCCACCGAAGAAACTGTCCTCCTGCCCCCTCCCCCCATCATTTTAGAAAGTGTTTCCTTGTTTAGCCAAGCTGATGGGTCATTTGTGATCAATAAGATAAAGCAAACGTGGGTTCAGTGAGTCGCTTTAAATTTCACAAGCCTTATATTTTCTTTCCTGCTACATGAAATGTTGAGGCCATTTCTGAAAACTCTGTAATTTGTTCTTACAACAGAAGTGCCAACTTGAGGATGATTTACTAATTAGCCAATTGTTTCTCCTTCCTGAGCATTAGCAAAGTGATCGTTAGTCACACATATACGTCACATTGTTGACCCAACATAAGCTTCCTACTAACTGGTCTGAGCAGAAGTCATAAGCACAGTGTTCTTAATTTCTACCCACTGTGGTTGTGGGCTCATTTAATGTTAGCTTTCTTCCTAATGAAAGCCAACGGAAATATCAGCTAGAAATTTCATAATCAGAGTGTTTGCCTACTTTGCTTTTTATAAGCACAGCAGGCTTTACTGAAAATGAAGGATATGCATTAGCCTGGTACATGTTGCTGGTGGATGGAGACTGAGGTTCCTGTCTGCAAAGGTACAATTGAGAGGACAAAGAGGGGGAGTAAATAATGGATTAAGAGTGGCTCTTATTCGTCCAGTGGCCTCAAAATGAAAACGCGCCACCGATGACTCATTGGATAATAGTAAATATGACGGGCTCATAAAACCACTGGTTCCCACGGGGGCTCTTCAGCTGCCTTTGTCTGGTCCTGAGCTTGTCATGTTCAGAAACTACCAATTTAAACCGCCCTTCCCCCAGGAAGACATGGCTCTTGGACAGAGAGTTATTGAGATGATTTGCAAAGTCTGGCACAGGGAGAGGCGGCCTGCCCCAGCCCTGGCTGTGCCTTGGCTCCCCTGCCTGTGCTCTGGGTCTGGTGCCAGGTCCTCACTGGGCCCTAGGGAGGCCTGGATGCTATATGGGCTTCATTACGGGGAAGGCAGAGACCTCGGTCCAGGGAGCCCGACACTGAAAGGACAGACGGCCTTGACATAAAGTCTGAGTGCAACCTGGGAGACTAATAAAGACCGTAAACATGACTTCCCTCCGCCATCCTAAGAATTTCCAGCCGGAGTATGACTGATAATAACCAACAGGAAGAACATGCGTTCTGCAGGAATACGGTTGCGTTGAAAGTAGTTGTCTTCACATGGGGAGGCCACGTGGCAGAGCTGGCTCTCTGCGTTTTCAGAGGCTTCTCTAGGATACATATCCATGAGGGGAGGGCAGAAGCTGAATGAGTTGGAGAAATTTCCTCATCATTGGCCTCACCTGAAAATGGAATGAGTCCCTAGAAATGTGCAGGAATGCACTCACTCATTCCTTGACCTGCCTTCAGCCATCTATTATTCATTGATGCCTTAGGCATAGATTAGATGCCCATTTGTGATAATAAAACACAATGACTTCTTTTCACAGGTGGCTTGGACACCTAAGAGGCAGGTTCTTAACTCAAATTCCTCAGGTGTAGGAGTAACTAATAAAGAGGGAATTAGCCCCAGCTCTGTTGCCAAATCACACAGGCAGAGGCATAGAGGTGGGAGATTAGAATGTGTTCAGTGTATATTGTATTCCAGGTGTCAGGCTAGAGGCTTTGCATAACAACTGGACCGGGAGTCGGATTCAGTGACTGTGTGACCTTGGCAAGTCACTTACCTCCTTTGGCCTTCAGTTTCCTTTGCAGTCACATGGAAATGGTATCTACCTTTATACCTCCACAGAGCTGTGGTGAAATGAATTAATCAGTTAACCAAGTAACCAATGCTTGTATCCATTCAACAGTCCTTGGTGCCTTGATGCCACTGTGTTCAGTGCTGGGGAAACAAAGACGACTGGGACCAGGCTTTCCTGTCCTGGCTCACAGCACAGTGCTGAGAGGTGTAAACGGGTGATTAGAAGTCCAGGGTGACTGCAGGGGATAGAGGAAGCCCCTACAGGGTAAGTACAAAAACTTATTGACAGGAGAGGACCCTGTTCTTAGTCCCATGGGCTTGGAGAACCACAGAAGGAGGGTTGGCCTGCAGAACTGTGGTCACAGGAGGCCAACGTGGAATGAGCAAGGACTCGAGAACTTAGGGCTGGGAGTCGAGGGCAGGGAGGAGTAGGAGGTGCATGGCAGCTTTCCATGTGAGGGGGCAGTTGAGAAGCATAAATCTAAGCACATTATTATTGTGATAAGCACAGATGAACAGAACGCAGCAGACCTTGTCAACAGGAAGGATTCATCCTGAGATCTGTGCAAAGCCCAGAGTCATAAACCTCACCATTCCTCCAGCTCTGGGCTTTTTTTCCTGAGTCATTTTCCAAGAGGAAGCAAACTCTCAATCACTTTCCAATAGTTCTTGCACTTGATGAGAAGAAAACAAGGAACTGGAGCTACAAGAGGCTCCAGTGGTCAGGCCCTCCGTGGTCTCTTCCCTCACACCAGCCTTGCAGGGCCTGGGGTCTAAAGGCGTGACTCAGAGAAATGTGACTTATTACAGACCTGAGGATGTGGGGTTGCCAGCAAACAACCAAAATCAAGAATAGCAAATCTGCAAATGACAGGGGTCAATTTTCTTAAGGACGTGGCTGCTTGTGGAACACAGGGAACTGGGGCGGTTTCTTGGGGTGAGGAGGAGAGAAGTTTCTTTTCATCTGTGGGCAGAACCTTACACACTGTGGGTACTTGGGAAATAATGATGTTGTTTGCACAGAGTACTTGCCTTTGTAAACACCTAACTAAGTAACTTGGTGGTGACGGCACTAGGCACTGTGGAGGGAGGCGGACCAACATAAAAATCCCAGCTCTGCACCTGGCTAGATGTGTGAATTGAGCAAGAACCATCATCTCTTCCTGCCTTCAGAATGAGTGCAACAATAATGCTAACTTCATGGGTAAGGAATGTATGAGAAGCAGAAGTAGTAATTATCCAATAAATGGTTCTCAGCAGCACGCTCTTGTTATTAATCTTCATCTTTCCCACCACCATCACCACCATCATTCTTGACTTCTGAAGGCCCAGGGTGGCTGGGTCCACAGAGGTGTTCCAAGTGCCTCCTTGGCTCCTGGATTCTCATCCCTGCACAGACACAGGGCCCAGTCAAACCATCATACATTTCTTCAGCTTAGTGCCTCCCAAACTTGAGCTTGTGGCAGAATCAAACAGAGTTCTTGTTAAAACAGATAGCTGGGCACGCCCCTCAGGGTTCCGGGTTCAGCTGGACTGGGGAGGGTCAGGTAGAATTTGCATTGCTAATGAGGCCTCAGGATTACACTTTGAGGACCACTTTTTGGCCCCAGTTTAGCTCCAGATCCCTGTCAAATAATCAGCACTCTGAACATCATTTGCCTGCTTGCCTAACTAGCTTTCAAAGACTGTTCTTGTGTATAGGCCAAGGCCAATTACCACCACAGATTGATCACTTCTGAACATTTTCCTCTTCCTACATAAGATCATTTACCCAAATTCTCAGCAACTTCTCCCTCAAAGACTAGCTAGGGGGTACCACAGGAATCGTGGGCTGTAAGTCCACAAGGGCAGGGACTGTTGTGCCTTGTTCTGCACTGTCTTTTTGATACTTAGGACATGTTATCAAGTGAAATTGTGGATACAAAGGGGGTTCTGTGGAAACTAGCCTCTATAAATCCCTAACTGGGAAGGTCATGGTAGGTAGTCAAATCCCAGGCATACAATGCCTTTAGTAAAAGGTTTATCTTTACCTTAAGTAAGCCCTGTCCATTGCATCTAGGTTAGTACACCTTTGAAATGCCTCTTTTCAGACCCTCCAGAAGCAAAACCTCCCTCAAGAGAGCACATAATCTCAACTATCCTATAACCCATTCCCTGCCTTGCTTTCTCCTACCTCCATGTAATCTTCATTACATTCCCTCCGTTATTCCAAATGCATTTTTTAAAAAGCTGCAAAATGTTATTCTAAGAAGCATTATTCTCAGTCTGTTGTGGTTGATGCCCATGTGTCTGATGTCAGAGGACGTCCAAGGTCCTTTGTTGTGGGAGTTCTGTGCTTCCCTCACTTGGTCCCCAGTGGACAGTCCTGGCCTTGGAAGCTCTCTTCACATTTAACAAATTAGAAAGTACATCAGGCCCTGGCCAGTGTGACTCAGTTGATTGAGTGCTGCCTGATGCACTGAGAGCTCTCCAGTTTGGTTCCCGGTTAGGGCACATGTTGTGGGCATGATCCCTAGGAGGGGTATGCAGGAGGCAGCTGATCAATGTTTCTCTCTCATCTATGTTTGTGTCTCTTTTTCCCTCTCCATTCCTCTCTCTCTCAAATCAATAAAAACAATAAAAAAAGAAAGAAAGTGTATTATCAGCTGTTTAGATCTGTAGCCTCTGGGTGGGGCTGAGGGTCCCGCAGTGAGCCCCACCTGAATGTTACCCTATCAGTGTCTCCTTCAGGAAGCCTACCCTGTCGTCTGGTGCTCTTTCTCAGTGCTTTGGCAAGAGCCTGTGCGAACCCCCTTATGTACCATCTCACTTAACCCATCTAAACTAATAAAAGCAAAATAGTAAAATTAACCGTTTCTCTGAGACAGGGTAAGCCAAGCCCACCAGCCAATCAGAGCGGCTGTATGCAAATTAGCCCAGCCAACATGGCGGCCGCCACTCACGGACCTGAGTAAACGACAGTTTCCATTGCGGCAGGAGCGAAAGTGAAGCTGTGCCCACTCAGCTCAGCTCCGCTTAAACTGGCTCTAGCAAAACACACCTTTGAAACAATGTAACAATCATAGAATCCTCGGGAG
>PVJC01027294.1:0-23321 GCA_004026665.1 Murina feae | reverse complement strand
GTCAGGTCGCATAGCAGGGTCAGGGGCCACGTGGACAGGCCGTCACCGCACCTGGGGACGGGGCGAGGGGGCTGCCCGGCCGCCGTGGCTCAGTGGTGGAGCGCCCACCTGTGCCCCGGGAGGCCCTGGTCCACTCCCTGTCGGGGCGCTTGCCCGCGTGTGAGCCCCATCCCTTCCCATGCGGAGGCAGCCTCCATGACTCCCTCTCGTCGGGGGCGTTTCCATCTCTCTCTCCCTCTCCCTTCGCCTCTGAAATCAATGAAAATATTAAAAAGAGGAAGAGAAGGTGAGGGCAGAGGCGGGAGGACCCGTGTGACCGGAGTGGAGGGGAGGGGGCAGGAGGGGGAGGGCAGGCGTGAGGCAGGTGTCACCGAGCTGCCCTGCTGAGAGCTGGGAGGAGGGCTGACCAAGGAGACTGGGCAGGGAGGGTGGCACGGGCCCAGCAGCGGCTGGTGAGTGGGGGGCAGAGGCTGGTTCCAGCCTGGTTTTGCCTGGGGGGGTGCGTGTTGAACTCAAGGCTGTGCCCGACTCGGGCTGGAGGGAGGGTGGCCGGGGAGGGAGTCCAGGTGGGAAGAGCCCGCCCTGGCATTCAAGCCCTGGGAGCCTTTTGGGGTCTCAGGTTGGGGAGGGGCAGGTGTCAAGAGGAGGCACAGGAGGACCGAAGGGAAGGTGCATCCTGGGAGCCACGAGGCGTGAGGTCACAGGGGAGGACCCTCCACGCCCTCGAGGCCGGGAGTGGCCATGGATTTCGCCCCAACAGGCGCCGCCTCCTTCGTGCTGGGCGGGCAGGAGCCTGACTCCACTACTGGGTCAGGGTCCAGGAAGGAGGCCCCGTCTGCCAGGGAGAGGAAACAGGGGGGCAGGGCAGGGAGGACCCCCACACCCCCACCCTCCGGCCCTCTCAGCCCAGCACCTGCTCCCATTGGCGCCTTTCCTGGCCTGCCAAGTGGTCTCCCCTGGGGAGCGGCCCCCCTCGCCAGCCCTGCCCCCACTCCCTCCCGTGGCCGCCTGCCTTCCTCTCCAGCGGCTAAGCCAGGGGAGGCCACTTCTTGCTCCCTGCCAGCAGCTTCCAGAGCATTCCATGCGCTTCCCCCTTTCATCCCAAGATCTAAGGCGCTTTATGTGCTTGGAGTTTCTTTTGATGGGTGAGGAGTCTGAGGCTCCCCAAGGGCCAGGGGAATTGGCTCCAATGCCCGATGATGCCCCGTGGCCAGGGCTGGCACCCCTCTTCCTGTCCCCCCTCCCCGCTCACCTCCCGTCCAGAAAGGGCCAGCTATCTCCCACCTCCTACTGGGGGGGGGGGAGCGGAGAGGAAGTGGCCTTGGCCGGGCTGGGCTGCGTGACAGGTGCTGGCATAACTGGTTTGGGCTCAGCCTGGAGCTCAGGCCCCTGAGGCCCGGCTCCCTCCGGGGCAGGGGCAGCTCTGGGAGCCACGGGCTTTGCCCCCCAGAAGGGGTCAGATTCCGGCAGCTGCCCGCCAGGCCACGGCGAGGGGGAGCTGGGCCTCCGTGCCCGCTGCCGGCCCTCTGGGGCGCTCGCTGGCTGTGGTGGCCCAGCTCTGCCCCAGCGGCGCCCGTGGGCCTGGGGGACGCGCCGGCTTTATCAGGAGGTGGAGCCCGGCCCCCGGAAGGCGAAGGCGTGGGAACCCCTTATCTCGCTGTCAGAAGGTTTCCGCCCGGCAACACCCCGGCTTCCCCTGCCGGCTGCCAAGCAGGCATCCGGCTGTCCTGGCTGTCTCAGGGCAGGAGTGACTCACCGTCAGCCAGGCCACCTGCCCCGCCTGGTGCTGGGGCGGCCGTGCCTCCAGCCTGGGGTGCCAGGCCCTCAGACAACCCGGGGTGCCAGGCCCTCAGATGACAACCCGGGGTGCCAGGCCCTCAGACGACCCGGAGTGCCAGGCCCTGGGTGTGCACACAAGGGCAAAGAGGGCCAGGGTGATGGCCTGGGAGTCAGGTGTCCCTGTGGGAGGACCCGGGGCCAGGGCTCCAGGCCGAGGGATAGTGTAGGAGCCCTGCTGGAGGCCAGTGGGGTCCAGTGGGGGCCAGGGGCTGGGGCACACAGGGCTGCAGGGAGGGGGGCACACAGGGCTGTGGGGAGCGGGGTGGCCATGGCTGCTGGCCGTTTGTGGACCAGGAGCTGGAGGGTGGCTGTGTCAGGAGCTGCCCCTCAGGAACTCCCCTCCAGGGCCAGTTCCTCCACGGCCCTAGCCCTGGCATTCCAGGCTGTGGTGTCTCCACCCCCTTCATGTCCCAGCTGGCACCAGCCTGCCCTCCAGCTGGGACAGGTGAGGGGCACACAGCCTGGGGGACCCCAAGCCTCCCCTGCAGCCAGGCCAGGGGACCCGGCCACCTGCCAGCCCCTCAGAGCCTCGGTCCAGGTGGGAGGGCAGGACAACTTCATAGCGGATCATCACCTGGGCGGCCAGGGCTGGCGGGAGGACACAACGGCGGCCACACTGGGGGGAAGGTGGCCAGGCCCTGCCCTCCGGACACTGCCCCATGGGCCATAGGAGCCTCAGACAGCAGGCAGCCCCCCAGCGACCGTGCAGCCTTGGGGGCCCCAGGAGGGTGGCCTTCCTCTGTGTCTGAGGAAGCAGATGCCCCCATCACAGGAGCCACAGCGACGGACAGACGGAAGGACTTGATCCCCTTTCATGGTGTCCGTGAGACTGTCTGTCCAGCCTCTTGTCTGGCTTTTGAACAAAATAACAGGGCGGTGGGCAAAGGCACAGGGAAGGCGCTGCCCTCGTGGTCCACACTCCATCTGTGAACAGGGCCCGTGAGCCCGAGACCCCACCCGGTGGCCCTGCCCCACGAGGTCCCCGGCAGGATCGGATGGACGGGAAGGCCGAGCCACACAGGCCCAGGGCGTACCCTTGGAGGCCCTCGAGCAAGGCCTGGCCGAAGCTGCCCCCCGCCCCTGGCACTCTGTCCTGGGGACCTGGGGCCTCTGCGGTGGGGGCAGCCCTACTTACTCCCTGCCGGCCCTCAGTCCCGGGCCCCTGTGTCACCACCACCACGCAAGGCGCCATCAGGTTCCCAGAAGCGGCCTGGCCCCCGCCGCCGCCCCTCGCTTGCCCCCAGCCTCCCGAAATAGCCATCGAGGGGCCGCTCTGCCCCCGCACTTCCGGGGCCTCCGGCAGAGAAAGCAGGTCTGTCCCCGGCCCCAGCAGTGACGTCTGCTCTCAGATCCTGAAGAAAGGGCCCTTCTCTCCGGGGCCCGCGTCGCGTGTCCCTGCTCACGTCACAGACCAGCTCCTGCGGCCGGGGGAGGGGGCTGTGGCCACTCTGGGGTCCGGCCCAGACGGGCAGCCTGCAGCCGGCCTGGCCACGGGAAGGCCCGCTGTGGGGGCCCCGGCAGGGGGAGGGCCTGAACAGTGGGCCCCGTGGGCAGGGGTGCTTTCTCAGCTCCCATTCTCCCCCCGCTTAGGGGGCCCCTCTGGCCTGGCAGCCTCAGTTTGCCCCTCTGTAAAATGGCTGGGACCGTTGCCCTGCCCACTTCTGCCAGCGGGCGACTGGGCACTCCTCCATGTCGGTTCCACTTTCAGGGGTGACATGGCCTGTGGTCTCCGAGTGCAGTGTGGGTCCCCAGCGGTCGCCGGGGGCAGCGCGGGTGCCCAGGGCTCTGACACGCCTGCCAGGCCCGGAGCAGTGAGTGCTCGTCTCATGGGCACCAGGCCTGGCTTCCGAGGCCTCTCCGATGCCGGGGCAGCCTGAGAGCCCTTGGACCCTGGGAGAACCCCCAGCCCTTCGAGGGTTGGTGGGGGGGCCTAGCCCAGAGCCCGAGGGCTCTCAGGCTGCCCCCCCAGCCCTTCGGGGCTCCCGATCCTGGGTCCGGCTATCTCTGGTCCCTCCAGCCCCCGGAGGCCGCTGGGGCCTCCCTGCTGCGAACGCTGAGGGCCTCAGCCACAGCATGGAGGTCATGAGGTCATGAAGGTCGTCAGCACCTGCGGGTCCCCGTCCCGCCCTCCGAGTCCCAGGCTGAGCTTTGAGCTGCTCTCAGCTGCCCCAGCCTCCGTGTGGTTGAAGGTGGGCCCAGCCCAGCATGACCACCACTGTCCCCCCAGGATTCAGTGTCCAGCCCTCGTGGCCCTCGTGGCCAACCTCCTGGGAGCCACGCTCAGCGCCACCTGCATGCCCACCAGCACCAAGGCAGCCGGCGCCCACGCCCAGGACGCCCCTCCAGGTGAGTCCCCCCAGCCACACGCTCCCGAAGCTCGGCTGGCCCCTGAGACTCCTGTGCCGCCAGCCAGGCCCCTGGCCCTGGGCTAGGCCCCCCCACCACGCCCGCCACGCCCGCAGGAGCTGCTGAGCCCAGGGCCAGGGTGGCTGCGTCCACTGAGGCGGCTGTGAGCTCCGCCTGTGGGCACCTGGGCTTGGGAGGGACTCGGCGCCCCTCAACTCCTCCTCCTTAGCCTCTCGGGTGCTGACACCATTGGAGCCACATGGGGGGCGGGCACAGAGGGGCCCTGGTCTGAGGAGACCATGGATGGGGCCCGAGGTGATGGGGGAAGGAGGTGCCGGGGAGCCTGGGTCCTCAGTCCTGCTCCCTCTGGTGGGGCCGAGGGGTCCCGGGGGCAGAGCAGGAGTGGGCACAGGGCGGTGAGTGACCAGGACCCCGTGGCCCGAAGCAGCAGCAGGTGGAGTGCTGCGGGCGCTGGTTTCAGGAGCTCCACGCGGGCGGGTGTCCGGTGTCAGGCAGAGCCCCCCACACCCGGGCCTGACGGCTCCTGCTCTCCTGTGAGCCAGGCGGTGCCAAAGCCAGCGTGTTTGACCTGAAGGCCATCTCCCGCCTGCTGCTGCGGCCGGGCGTCCTGCCCGTGTTCCTGGTCAAGGTGGTCTCCGGCTTCCCCTCCGGTGAGTCCCGGGCTGCCCCCGGCCAGCAGAGCTGGCACGGCCAAGCACGGGCCCTCGTCTCTGACCCAGGCCGGCTCTCGGGGCCCAGGGCCTGGAACCCTGCCATCGACTGCAGTGAAGGGGGCCTTTGAGGGCCCCTGGGGGGGTCTGGGGTCGGGTCCTCCGCATCACCAGCCCTGGGACCCCGTCTCCTATCCGCCCTCTTTGGGGTGCCCACCTGTCCGAGGGCACCCGGGCCCTTCCTGCTCACTCGCACAGCCCTGACGGGGGGTGTCCCTGCCGGGACTGAACCAAACTGAGGTGAAGCTCTTGGTGCAGTCGCTGTGGGCGACTCCGCTCGGCCCTCCCTGACCCCCCCTTGCCCCCCCACCCCCCAGGGCTCTTCATGGTCATGTTTTCCATCATCTGCATGGACTTCTTCCGGCTGGAGGCCGCCCAGGCCGGCTACCTCATGTCTGCCTTCGGGGTCCTCCTGATGGTGAGTGAGGGCCGGGCGCCGGGCTGGGCAGGGGCTCGGGGCGTGCCTCAGTGTCCTGGCAGCGCCCTCCTCACCTGCTTCTCCCAGCCCTCCCCACAGGCTCCCCTCCCCCCTCGGGCTCCCATGCCGGCTGTACCCAGGCCCTGTCCCCCAAGAGTCCCTCTGAGTGCCCTGAGCAGGCGGGACAGGGAGGGGCCGGCCCAGCGCTGGGTGTGGGAAGGAGAGGCCGGGCTCCGTGTAAGACCCCGGGGGGGGGGGGGCGGTCTGCAGGGCCAAGTGGGGCCACAGAAAGGGGCCACTAGGAGGCCGAGGAGGTCTTGCCCTCCCCCCACCCCCAGGGCGCAAGGAGCTCTGTGTGGCTGGGAGAGAGGCCTGCGGGTTAAGCCCCAAGGTCAGGCAGCTCCAGGCGCGCTGGGCCCTGGTGCCAACTGCAAGGACCATGAGGCTGACTGCGCTCAAGGTGGGCACGGGAGCGGGCTGTCTTCAGAGGACGCTGATGAGTTGAAAGAGGTTTTTTAAAAATATTTTTTATTGCCTTCAGAGAGGAAGGGAGAGGGAGAGGGAGAGGAACATCCATGATGAGAGAGCATCATCGATCGGCTGCCTCCTGCACGCCCGCACTGGGGATCGAGCTGCAACCTGCGCCTGGGCCCTGACGGGGAAGGGAACGGTGACTTCCTGGTTCCTGGTTGGCGCTCGGCCACTGAGCCCCTCGGCCGGGCTGAAACAGTTCTGTTAGGTCAAGCAGGCAGGGAGGAGGTAGTCGGTGCCATTCTGCAGGGCTGGCCCATCCCAAGACACCCAGCCCAGGCGGGCATTGACCCCCAGCCTGCCCATCCCCCAAGCCTACTGAGCTCCCAGCCCCAGGTGCCCCCGGCACTTCCTGTCTGCCCAGTGGGGGAGTGAGAGGACCAGATAGGGAGCCTCACCCGGGCTGGGAGTAGCCTTGGGGCTGGGCCTGCCGTCTGAGTCAGGTCCCTGTGTCCCTGGGTGTCCTTGCCGTGGACCCTCCCCACCCTCCCGGAGCAGAGCCGAGGGCAGGAGGGAAGCAGGTCCTATGGCCCAGTGGGCGTGGGGCACTGAGGGACAGTGCAGGACAGTGGTGGCCTCAGAGAGCCCCTCCCTGCCTCAAGGACCTCACCTGACCCAGGGCCAGCCCCGCCACCTTGGGCTAGCCATGTCAGCCCTTGGGGCCTCAGTTTACCCAGTTGTACCTGGGGAGGTGGCTCCGAGGGCGTGAGGAGGACACAGATCCTGGCCCAGTCCTGGCTCCTGTGGACACGGCCAAGGCAGGCGGAGAACACACAGGGCACCCAGCCGCTGGCTCAGGTCCCAGTGCAGCCACCACCTCCCTGATCCCAGTCTCCCCTGTGAAACAGGTAGCCCTCCCTCCTGCGAGGGGACAGAGAGGGGCTGAGGAGGCAGAGCTGGGGGCCAGGGGACACTGAAGGGGCCTTCAAGGGCCACAGGATCCCCAGACTTGGACCCACGGCCACACCAGGCATTTTCAAATGACAGGCATGTTTCAAGGTCACCCAGCCCATCGCCCACCCCACCCCCACCCCCCGCCCCTCTTGGATGACGACGTTCATCGTCTCTGACTTTAAAGAGACGGGATTCGAAGTTAATGTGAACATGGACTTCTGAGGGGCTGGCCGCACTCGTGTGTGGGAGCGTGTGTCTGCACGCGTGCATGTGTGTGTGCATATGTGAGGGCCCCACCCCCCTCCTCTGCCTCCCCAGGGTCCACCCTGCCCAAGAGCTGGTCACTGCTAAGAGCCAGGCTCAAAGGGTGTGGAGGTGCCCTGGCCGCAGCCCCGACCCTCCTCCCGTGTCCCCTCCCCAGGTCATCCAGGGCCTGGTCATCGGCCGGCTGAGCAGCCGCTTCTCAGAGGCCACACTTCTTCGGGCCAGCGTGCTGGCCTTCAGCGCCGTGGGCCTGGCCATGGTGAGCACCCCAGGCTGCACCCACAGCGGGCGGGGTCCCCGGCTGCGCCAGAGCTCCTGGCCCCCCCACCCCCCCTCCCAGGGCTCCTCCGTGGGTCCTTAGGGATGGGGCCTCCTGCCGTATCCCCTGGCGCCCCAGTCACCGTGGCCCTGACCCTGCCCGCCCTGTACCAGGCGCTGATGTCCAGCGTGTTCCATTTCTGCCTCCTGATGCCCGGCCTGGTGTTCGGCCTGTGCACGCTCAACGTGGTCACCGACAGCATGCTGACCAAGGCCGTCTCAGCCGCGGACACCGGTGAGCGCGGGGCCGCCCGCGAGGAGCCTGCTCGGGGCTCGGGTAGAACAGCTGTCCTGCTTCGGGGCAGGTGTGGGGAGAGGCTGGCCACCACTCGGCCCGGCTGGGCCTGGCCAGCCCTGCACCTGACCTTACAGACCAGTCCAGGGCCAGGCCTGGGGCAGGAGGAGGGCTCCCTGGGGATGGCATCGACTTGGCCCTAAAGTATGGGCAGGACTTCACTGGGAAGGAGGGGGAGACGGCCTCCAGGCTGGGCCCAGCGAGCAAAGGTGTGGAGGTGGTGGCAGGAGAGGCTCCTGTAAGGCCAGTGAGGGAGACAGTCCGGGGGACGGGGAGTGGGGAGGGCCGAGGCCGAGGTGGGCCAGTCCCCTCTCCCTTCCCCAGCACAGAACGCAGGTGTTGGGGTGAATGGCACAGCTGGTTAAACCCAGAGAGCCTCAGGCCTCCCAGGGGGGGACACTGGCATGGTGCAGGCCGAGTTCAGGGGCTCCTGTGGCTGTCTGCGGTGAAGGGGTCCCCAGCAGCAGGGGTGGAGAGCTCAGGGGGCCTGGCTGACACTCGGTCCATGTGTCTGTCTGTCAGGGAGGCGCTGACGGAGGCCTGTGGTCCTGGGGTCCCGGGAGGCCAGGTGGGCCCTGGGGGGCTGCCCGGAGGGGGTGGCCAGCTCGCTGGAGAGGCCGGGAGGAGCAGCCAGGGACAGGCCTAGAAGGTGAGGGCAGGGCCCAGCCTCACTGTGCCTGAGGCCCCACCCTCGGCTTGAAAGGAGCCGGGAGCTGGTTCCCAGCACCAGCCTGGGAACCCTAGACCACAGAGGGGGCGGTAAATTGCTCCCCGGTGTCTGCCGGGTGGGGTGCGTGGGCGACGGGAGAGGCTGCTCCGCAGTTTCCCTCCGGCCCTGAGCCCAGCGCGGCCTCGCCAGGCGGCTCGGGTGACCCAGCCAGGCTTCCAGCCCAGGCGGGGCTCTGACCTCCCGGGGCTGGGGACAGTAGCCACGACATGCTTGCCACAGCCAGGGGAACCTGGGAGGGGGGGTCAGAGGCGTGGGGGGCCCTTCGTAAGCCCCCAAAGCCCTCCCGAGCCCTGTGGGGCCGTTCCCTACAGGTCCTATGGGGGGCGCCATGTGGGGACCCTGGGATGTTGCGGCCATCTTATTCGCCAGGCCCAGCCCTCACCTGGTGGCTCACCTTTTACCGCCAGGCCCACCCCCACCCCGTTTCTGTCGGCTGCACACCATCGGCGGGGCGGGCGGGGCCGCCCCGTGACTGGGCCCGGTCGGGGGCCCCTCCTGTGCGTGGGAACTCTCCGGCCCAGGGCGGCCGGGTCCAGCGGGGCCCCTTCATGGCTGAGTGGTCTCCAGGGATCGGGCCCGCAGGCCCAGGGGGAGGGGCTGGGGCCAGGAAGGGAGCGGTGGGGTGGTGGCGCTGAGGGACGCCCCCTCCAGGCCTGACCCACACCCCCCGCCCCACAGGGACCATGCTGGGCCTCTGTGCCTCGGTGCAGCCGCTGATCCGCACGCTGGGACCCACCCTGGGGGGCCTCCTGTACCGCAGCTTCGGGGTCCCCGTCTTCGGCCACGTGCAGTTTGCCGTCAACCTCCTCGTCTTCCTGGCCCTCTGGAGGCAGCCTACGCCCCGGAAGACGGACAAAGTCTGGTGACCTTGGCCCCTGGGCACAGACTGGCAATAAATTCCCTGGGCACCGCTTCCTGCCTGGTCTCTGCGGGCTCCCACTCAGGCCCGCGTCTGGTTGGGCAGGAGGCCTGGCGGGGAGAGATGGAGCTTGGAAGACTGGGGGGCCTCTTGGAGGAGGGGGCTCTAGGGCACAGACTCACCCAAAGCTTGTCCTGGTTGAGGGGGGCCCTGCCCCCTGAAGTCCATCACCACCTCCCATGAGAAGTGCCCCCACTGCCGCCCAGTCTGTCCCTGTGCCCAGAGCCGGGGAGCCCACTGCCCCCACTTCCCTCCTCCTGCTCCAGCACGGACCTGACCCTGGGAGCACGCGGCCCCCACTTTCCCCCACATGTCCCCTCGCAAGCCCCACGAATTCTCCAAGTTGTTCCTGTTCCTGAGAGAAAACATTTTTGTTTCTGAAGACCAGGAATCCCTGGCTTGGGAAGGGAGTGGGCAGAGGGCCTCACTCTGTGTGGGGGGCCCAGCGGGGAGCCCAGGCAGCCAGGCCTGAGCCCTGGGTGCACCATCACCCCCTGCACCCCCACCTCGGCTCCCGGAGAGGGGCACCCGGCAGGGGAAACCAGGGCCTGCTGTGACCGAGGGCGGTGTGGAGACAACCTTGACGGGGTGCGTGAAGGCCACCCCTCCCCCAGGCTGCCTTTCAGAGCCATTAAACCCTCAGATTCCAGCCCCAACTGGACGGAGCCGACATACCTCCTCCTGGACCCCTTTGGGGGCCGAATCTCGTTCCTGGCTGCTCACTGGTCCCCACAAGTGGGAGGGCCCCCTGCTGGGGCCTGGGGACCTTGTGGCCAGCCCGTGCTACCTTCTGAGGGCCCCCCCCCCTCATTTGCCCGAGGACTGCATCCCTCGTGTTCCAGACGACATGCCTGGCAGGAAATGGCTTCCTCGCTGGGCCCAGCACCCGGGGGGCGGTGGGGCAGACACGGTCAGATTGCTCAGGCTGCCCCACCCTCATATCACTGGTCCCAGGGCCCCTCCGAGGCCTCAGCTCCGGCCACCTCATCCCAGCGCTGCCCACTTTGCTGGCCTCCATGCGGGCGATGGCAGGGGGCCGGTGGCCAGACCACCCGGAATGCGTGGTGGGGTCAGGAGCCCGCAGGGCCCCCGAGGACCGAGTAGGTGACCTGTGGGCACCGGGGCAGCTGGCCCGGGAGGCTCCTGACCTGGGGCCTGTGTAAATGACCTCCAGGAGCCGGCGCTGCCCCCGCCCCGTCCTGGCGGTCACTGGCGGAGCGGAAGTCAGTCCTTCCGGGCCGAACTCCAAAGCGCTTCCTGCCTCTGGAGAGGCTGCTGGAAAGGAGGTGCCGCCCACTCATTCATTCAAGCCCTTCCCTGCCCTACCGAGCAGCTGCGCCCCAGTGACTGCGTCCGCGCCCCCCCCCCCCCAGGAAGGCACAAGGCACCCGCGGGTAGAAAAGACAACTGATCGAGTGGTTTATTGGGAATGCCACGGTGCAAAAACAGAATATTAAGACATAGACGTGGGTGAACGACAAACAGCCATCAAAATAAATACACAGAAAGTCCAATAATTTAACGCTGGGCTGGGCGACTCTGCAGGGAGGTCCCCTTCGGTGCGGCCGGCCCCCACCCCCTTTGGTCCTCGTCCTGGTCAGAGGCTGGGCTTCGGCCACGTCCTGCCGGCGCGGCCCGGGCCGACTCGTCCCGTGTGTGGCTCCTGCGGGGAGAGGAGGGTCAGGGGCTGGGCAGGGTCCCCCCCCTGTGGTGCCCCGGAGGCCCCGCTGCCACAGGTGCAAGCGGCGGCTCCGGACGCGCGCCCCAGGGACCCGGAGGATGGTCCCCTCGCCAAGGGGAGTCCTCGACGGGGCAGGGCCTGCCCCCGCCAACCGTCTGCCGTGCGGGGCGGGCGGGCGGGCGGGCGCACTCACCGCTCGGGCTCAGGACGCGCGCGCTGAGCGGGGCTCGGGGGCGGCGGGCGCGGCGGGCGCGGCGGGCGCGGCGGCGCGCTCCTGGCGGAGGCGCACGTCCTGCAGGGCGCGGCGGTTCTGGAAGTCGATGAGCGCCAGCGTGATGGCCGCGTTCCAGCAGCTCTCGCCGGCGCAGCGGAAGTCGATCTCCTTGCGGTCGGTGGTGACGATGGTGAAGTAGACGTACTTGCCGGTGCGCTCCACGCAGTCCACCTTGAGGATGGAGTGGAAGCGCAGCTCCTTGGGGCGCGCGCCCGGGCCGGCGGGGAAGAGGCGCAGGCGGTCGGCGGTGAGCACGCCGCGCTTCTTCTTCCAGAGCTGCAGGAGGCTGTCGCTGCGCTTCTCCAGCTCGCCCTCGCGCAGCACCTCGCTGGGGGGCCGCATGGCCGCGGGGGGCCGGGCGCACCACGCGCTCGCGGGGCGGAGGCGAGAGCCGTGTGGTTGGGCCGCCCGGGCGCGCGGGCTTTATAGCGGCCCCGCCCCCCGGAGACCACGCCCCCGGGACACGCCCCGCCCCCCGGTGTCCCGCCCCTCTGCGCCCGACAGTCCCGGCGACCGGTCACCCACCTCTTTACGTCTACAGACGCACCGGGCGCGCCCAGACCCCCGGCACCCGAGACCCATGGGTGACACGCGGTCCCCACCCCGCCCAGGGCGCCGGCCCAGCCCTGCCCGCCGTGACTCAACACCCGGGGCCCCGGGAAGCACCCAGGGCGGGGGATGGGGGCGCCCCGACACCCATCCCTGCTGCGCTGGCGCCCTTGGGGGTCCTGCCCCGCCCCCCCCCCCGGGAGCAGGTGTCCTGAGCGCCGTCTTCTCTGCGAGAAGCGACGGTAACTCCTTTCAGATTCGGTAACGAGTGCGAAGCAGGGTGCTCCCCCGACGAGGGGGTGAAGGCCGCGCAGCCTCCCGTCCCGGGACGAGGCCCGTCCTCCCTGCACCCCGGGCTCGGAGTCCCGCCGTGGGGGGTGGCGGCTGCGCTGGGACCGCACGTGCGGCCCGGAGCGGCGGAGCGCGGTGCGGGAGGGAGGCCTGTCGCCCGGCGCGGGCAGCGGGGGCGGCTGAGTCATCGCCGGCGTTTTATTTGCTTTATTTACCGTCGTCCTTTACGGGGTTGAACGGGCGCAGGAACTGGTGGCCGACTCCTCCCGGTTCCCAGGGATGGGGGTGGAGCCCGCCAAGGGGATTTCTGGGTGCACAGCCGCCCGGGGCCCCCACCTTCCACACCCACGGAAGCTGTGACCCAGCAGGAGTGGCAGAGAGCAGGGCGGGGTGGGTCCGACTGAAACGCAGGTGTCCCGGTGCCGCGGAATTAAACATTTCCGCCCCATGACAGCCCCGGGCAACCCAGTGCTGGGAGCCGCGGGCGAGCTGGAGCCTGAGCTGGAGCCGGCCCTGGACCCGCCCCCCACACACACCCCTGGCCCTGGCCGTGCAGGCCCCGCCATGCCCCGACCTCTGAGGGTGGTCCAGACCCTGGAGGGACATGCTGGCCCAGGTGTGTGCAAATGGCAGCCAGGTGGTGCCCATCTGTGTGGCTAGAGGACTGGTTGGGGGTGGGGGTGTGGACACCCCAGCCCTGGCCAGCACAGCCTGTGCTGAGCTGAGCGGGTCTTGGGCTGCTGGGCAGACCTGGTCCTTGGGACAGTGGGACACCACCTGGCAGTGCAGCTGTCACTGTACCTAGGGAGCCACCGTCCGGCCAACCCCAGGTGCCCACCGCTTTGCTGGGACCCTCCGAGGTCCACCAGCATGCCAGCCTGCGTCCTCCCCCAACCCCCCCACCAAGGGCCAGCTGGTGGAACCTGAACTCTGGGCAGGCGGGATGCTCAACTCTGATTAATGCCCTACTGTGTGCTGCAGGCCTTGCCTGGTGCTAGTGTTCGCAGGAGAGGAGAGCAGCCAGCAGGCGCGTGGTGTGTGGGGTGGGGCAGTGGGGCCTGGAGCACTGGAGTCCTGGGGAGGCACAGTCCCCAGGAGAGGGGAGCAGGGGCCGTGAAGGTCAATGGAGTCGGTGTGCAGGCACATGCCCAGTCTCTGTGCACTGACCCAGAGATGGCCGGAGGGGGGCATGCTCCCCCTACTTGGCAGGTGTGGAAAGAGGAACCCCAGGGAGGGGGGAGGGGGGAGGCGGGGCTTGGGGTGGAGGAAGGGAGGCTGCGTGTGGGGTGAGGTGCCCTTCCCGTCTCGCCCACCTGGGGCTCAGGCTGCTCGGGGGCCTGGCCACTCTGCGAGGGGTTGGTGCTGACCTGGAGGTTGTGCTGACAAGTGGGTGTCGGCGGGAGCTGGGAGGACGGGTGGGGAGCCACAGCTCTTCTCAGAGGCTCCTGGGCAGGGACCCCAGGGAGAGGACCGAGCGCCTCCCTCCCAGCAGCCCCGCCCAGGCCTGGGACCTGGGGGGGTGGGGGTAGAGGAAGCGGGTTCGACCACCCGTGTCCGAAGCTGCTCCATCCTGTGCAGCTCGGGCCAAACTGGGCCAAACCAGCCTGAGCCTAAAGCAATGGAAGGCCAGTCTCCGCCCCCAGCAGGCCTGGCCGTCTCCTTCCCAGGAGACAGAGGCGGAGTGCTGCTCAGACATCTTGGGGGGAGGGGGGAGCCTCCCTGGACCAGTGAACAGCCAGGAGCCTAGAGGACCCAGCAGGATAGCTGCCCCAGGGGTCTAGGCCCCAGACATCTCTCTCCACCGCGGCCGCCACTGTGGGCTGTGGGGCAGTGTTCCTGGGAGGGAGAAGAGGGTCTGAGATGACTCATCCGAGGTCACACAGCGGCCAGCCTGAGTCCAGTTCATTCCACCGAACCCCAAGGCTTGGGTAGGGGACGTTTGGTCACTACTTCTGAGAACGAGGGGGGGCGCGCTGGGCTTTGCCTCCTCGGTGGTACGGCCCCTGGGACACTCAGGGTCCGCGGGGACCTTCCCTAGGCAGCGAAACTGGTCCTCGAACCCCTGGTGAGGGGCACTGACATCCATCCAGCTGGGAGGGTGTCGGGGACGTGGAGAATGAAGGCGCCTCTTCGAAACTCCCGTGTGAGGTCATTTCCACAGCAGTGACGAGGCCAAGCCCCGAGGCTGCTGCCCAACCAGCCTGTGAGGAAGGTGTGCGTCAGCGGCGGGTGCCTGGGGTGGAGCTCCACCGCCTTCCTGTGCCATGTGCGTGTGCGTGCGTGCGTGTGCATGTGAAGGGGGGGGAGTGCAGACACACACAGGGATCCCTTGCCTGGAAGACCCTCTCCTCTGGCCTCCACCATGGAGCCCTCCTAGCTTGCCAGGGCAAGCTCTAAGGCCTGCTCCCACCACCGGCCACAGGAGAGGAGGGGAGGCGGGAGCAGGGAGGGGAGGCGGGAGCGGGGAGAGAGGCCCGCATAGCCTGGAGCTGCAGCACCTGACCGAAGCCCAACTCGGTCCACTGGGCACAGCCTGTGAGCCAGGCCTGCCCCCTGCTGGGAGCTGCCTCGTGGAAAGGGAGGCCCCGGGTGGGAGGGGAGGCCTGCGCCCACCGGGGTTCGGGCTCCTGCTCGGCCCGGCCTGGGCTCCTTAGAGCAGTGTCCCCTGCTGCTCTCGCTCCGAGCCCCTCGGCTGGAGTCTGCTGGGTGGACCCCACCTCGCGGGCCCCTCACCCTGGCTCCCTGGGGAGCCCTCGCTCCTCGGTGCCTGCTGAGAAGGCTGTCAGGTCCTGGCACGCACTGACAATGCGGTTCTTTGGGGCCCCCAGATGCTCAGGGGAAAGGGGGAACTAAGAAGTGTCGACCTCACCGTCCAGAAGACCTAACCCTGTCAGCGAGGGGAGCTGGAGGCTGCTTGTGGGGAAGACGGACGGGGGGAGGGGGGGGTGGGATTGAGCGGAGGTCTCTGGAGCCTGTTGAGCAAGTGCTTGAGTGAATGAGGCAGGAAGGTCAGGGAGTCAGCCCTCCGGCCGCTGCCTGTGAGGGCAGCCTGTGGTCAAGGGAAGGCCAGACTCCTGTCCCCAGCGTCCCTCCTGCCGTCAGAGGGCACACTCCGTGTGCTGAGGCAGAGGCTGGCTGCTGGCCGGCAGGCACTGGGTCTGAGCACGAGGGTCTTCGTCTGCAGGCACTCCAGCTACTGGGGGAAGGGACGGCCCCGCAGGCAGACGCCCCGATCCTGGAGGAGCCCTGGGAGACGCGAGGGTGCCTGCGGGCTCCCTGGCCTCTCCTGGGCCTGGCAGTCGGGCTCAGAGCCAGGCCTGTTAGGTTGTCATGGAAAGTAACATCCGGCCGCCGCCCACAGCGCTGTCAGCATGGCCAGGCGGGGCCCGTAACTGGCGGTGGGGACACCTGGGGCGGGTGGAGGGGTGTCTGGGGCACCAAGGTGACTTGGCCTGGGAGGGAGGGGTGTCAGGGAGCTGCCATGGGACCTGGGACAGGCTGGAGGGGTCCCAGGCGGACAAGGTGCCTGGAGACCCTCACCAGCTTCTGAGGACGAACTTGGCGGGGTGGGGGGAGGGGGAAGCCCTACTGATGGGGACCACTGTCTGCGTCTCTTGGTGAGGGGCCAAGTGCTGGCTCTGAGGCTCCTCAGCCTCCCCTGCCCCCCAGACATACCCCGAGGCTGAGGCGGGAGAGCGAGCCTGTCTCCCAAGGAGGCTGGCAAGTCATTTTGACGGGAAGAGACCAAAGTCCAGGTGCGGCCACACCAGCTGGCAGGGAGCCGAGGGCAGCCCACATGGGGCGATGCCAGCAGGACTCCATGCCCACAGCCCTTCTCCAACCAGGAGGGCCCGTGAGGGAGAGGAGCCCACCCGGTGTTCCCCGCCAGGGACGCGCAAGAGACAGGACACACGTTCTGAGCAGAGGAGCCTCCTCAGGGCAGGACAGAGGTCAGTGACACCGAGACCGGCCTGGCTGAAGCAGAGGCCCGAGGCCCCAGCTCCCCCCCCCCCCCCCCGCCCTGCCCCACCGCTGGGGCAAGGCCTGCAGGAGCCTCCCAGCAAAGCCCTCCGGGAGCAGGAGCCCTGGGCCTCAGGGGGGGCCCCTGTAGACAGGAGCCATGAGCCGGCACCTGCTGAGCTGCCGGCCACCACAGGGATGAACAGAGGCGCTGCCAGGAGGTGGGTGACCACAACTCCTGACCGAAGAGGAAAAGCAGTGTTTTAAGTGGAACCTCCCCAATGTGGGGGCTTTTGAAAAATGAGCTCCAATGAGGTGTAATTCACACCATAAACCGCGTATACCAACCGGAGGCCATTCCGCCAAGTGAACACACCTGTGTAACCACTTCCTTCTCCGGACAGGGCCCCCCCTCCCCGCCCCAGCAGGTGTGAGCAGGTCCGAGGTCACAGACCCCCCCGTCCCCCACCGGCCCACCCTCCCTCAGGTCATGCTTTCAAGATCCCTGTGTCGTGGGGGTCCTGATGCTGGGGTTCCTCTGTTGTGGGGTGCCCAGCATTGCTAGCACCCCACCTTGAACGGTGGGCACCTGGCAGAAGCACTGAGCTGCTTAAGGGAGGCGAGCCCCTCCCAGGCCAGGGGCCAGGAGAGCTCAGTGAGGGCACCAGGACCCAGGCCCGTCTCGTGACAGGCGACAGACACCCTGGCCCTGACGGAGGCCCCACAGCCTCAGACAGAACAAGGGCAGCCTGGGGAGCCACCCTAAGGACCGAGGGTGGGCGAGGGCAGCAGGAGCTGCAAGGATGGGCGGTGGCCTTGGACACCCTCCTGGTCACCAGAAAGCATTGTGACATCTGGGCCCAGAGTGGGAGCTGGACTGGTATGGCAGTCCAGGGACCAAGTGGGGACAGAGGCGAAGCAGCAGCCAGATGGGCAGGATGGGGTCCTGGGTGGCTGCAGCTCCCAGAACGCGTGGGCACAGCTAGGCCAGGCCGGTGGCCACCCGGAAGTGCTGCAAGCGTCGCCTTCCCTGCGCCCCCTTGCTGGGGCTCTGGACAAACCTGAGTGCTCCGTGAGGGCCCAGCGCTCGTGGCAAGGACCAGAGGAGCCTGTGGTGTCCTTGAGGCCTGTGACCGTGAGTTTACTCCACCCGGTCAGGTCCCGGCCCCCTGGCCACTGGAGAACCACCTTCCCTTTCCTCTGACTGCCCAGGAGGGGGAGACGTGGGTGGGCAGAGGACAGCGTCACGACAGGCCCTGGTGTTCCCCGAGGCTGAGCCAGTGGGTGGCCGGGGAGAGGTCCGCTCTGGGGTTGGCGCTGGAGTCCCTGTCCCACACGGAACAGCCGAGCAGCAGCCCAAGCCTGTCCACAGGGAGAGAACCCATGCCCGAGCACGCCCCCGGTGCCCTTCCATGGTCCCTCGCGACCACAATGCGTGGCTCCACACGGAGGCGGCAGAGCAGCCAGCACCTGCTTTTCCTGCCCATCTGACCCAGGCAGCCCAGTGCCTCCAGCTTCCTGTTTAGCCTGTGGCTTCCCAACGTCCTCACTGTGCACACACCCACACGCGGGTGCACATGAGGCGCCACCCCTTCCCTGCCCCACTCCATCACATCCACATGCCGTTCCTCTCGGCCCCTGGGCGCCCCTGTTCTTGGCTCAAGTCCATTGTGGGTAGAAGCCGACCTGACCGGTCTCCTGGCCATTTCAAACCACAAGTGTGTGCCGCCCGGAGGCTCGGTCCCAGAGGCCGCGTTCCTGAAAGCTGTGCTGCCGGGAGCTCGAACAGCGGGCAGCCTCCCGCCCTCAGCCCTCGTCACGCCGAGCTGCCCGTCCTCACGGCTGCTCTCGCTCTCGTGCCCTTGGCGGGGCAGCGCTCTGTGCAGGAATGGGAGCTGCCGCTGTGATTCAGGCAGCGGGAGGGGCTGCCCCTGGAAGACTGTTCCCCAGGAGGCCCAGCGCTTCCCTGCCCGTGACTGGGACACGCTGTGAGCATCTCTGACCCTGCAATTCCCTGTGATCCACGTGCTCACAACCAGGCCCATCCGAGACGCCCAGGGCTGTCGGCAACAGCACGGAGGCCCAGGGCAGCCCGCCCTCGGGGGCAGGGAACAAGGCATTCTGAGGCCGGTTCCCGGGAGGAGCCAGCTAAGGGCTCCCGGGGCCTGGAGACCAACAGGCAACCACATGCAGCCTGAGGATCAAAAGGAAAACCAGACGCGGGGGGTCCGCCTCGGCCACACAGAGGCCGCACCTCAGAGCTGTGGGGAGTGCGACCACCTCCCTCCCCACCCCACAGAGAGACGCACACGGGGCTCAGGTTTCACCACTTTAATAGATACTCTAACTAGTCTGTACAAATTGAAAACAGCATCTTCAGTTACAAATGTATCTAAGTAATAAGGCTGAGCACTATCCAGGCCTGGTCCTTCTGGCCCCCGTGGGCCTGTCGCCGGCTGCCAGGGGCCAGGGAACGAGGTCACACACTCGGAGCCCACCCGCCAGCCAAGGACAGGTCGCTCTGAACCCAGGGCTTTAAGACACGATGGACGTGGGGCTGAGAAAAGGGAGCGAAGGAGACGCGACACTTACACACGAGGACACCTGTGCCCCGCCCAGCCCTCCCCACAGAAGATGGGCACTCGGCACTGCCTGGCTAAGGGGGTCCCCACATCAAGGGGACGAGCTCCGCCACCAGCTGCAGTGGCAGGAGGAGCGCTTCCTCCCAGAGGAGCCTCCGCCACCTCCCCCATCCCCTCCCCAGGTCTCCAGTCACAAACATGGTTGCAGAAGCCTGAGGACAAGCCCCAGCACCCACCCCGAGGCTCACAGCGCAAAGGAACAAATAAATACGGGGATGCACCACACAAGCTGACGCCTCAGCACTGTGGGCGCCATGACCCCACCCCCACCCCGGGGAAAATAAAACCAAAGCAAGAACCCACGGCAGCACGGACTGCTCTCCGGCCCCGCCGAGGTCGGACGGGACCAGGTGGCTGGTGTGTCTCCAAATGAGAAAAGGAGCAGACGCTCCAGACTTGCATCCTGGGCTCGGGGACCTTCCCGCCCCACGTGGTCTATGGCCCCCAAAGGTGGGCCTGGGGGAGTCTACTGAGCTGCACCCGAGGCCGCGGCGGGTGCGGGGTTAGATCAAACCTCCTACTTCTGAAACGCGTGTAAGTGGCCGCTGTACAGGTTAAGCAAAATAATAAGGAAAGAGGAAAAGTGAAGTGAAAACCATGCACTTGGAAAGGTCGGTGTGGGCGCTGCGCCGACGGCCGCTGCTCACTGCTGCTTGCACTCCGAGGGCTGGCTGGGCTCCTTCTGTCAACGAGAGAGACAAGGCTTGTGAACCGGCCACGTTCCTCCACCGTCTCCCACCAGCCGGGAAAGCAGCACTCAGCTGTGCAACTCACTGTGGCTGGAAAAGTGGTTACTGCTCACAGACTTGGAAAACAGTAACAAGCCCGGCTGTGTGGCTCAGTGGTTGAGCGCTGACCTGTGAACCTGGAGGTCACCAGACTGAATCCAGGTCAGGGCACAGGCCCGGGTTGCTGGCTCGATCCCCAGAGTGGGGTGTGTAGGAGGCAGCCGGTCCATGACTCTCTCATCATTGATGTTTCTCTCTCTTCCTCTCCCTTCCTCTCTGAAGTTAGAACATACATATTTTAAAAAGTAACAAAAATATAAGCCAACTTCCCCGAGAAATGCCACAGCAGAGCTGCCTCTTTTGTTTAAAGGGCCCGTGAGACCCTCTCATTTCTGGGCCAGGGTCCGGGAGACCTGTGCCCAGGCTGGAAGGCAGCGGGGGGCTCTGGGTGCCCAGGCGCTGCCCGGTGAGCCAGCACAACACCCCTCCCTCCTGACAGGATCGGGCTCCTGTCCCGGGCCCATGCCCACCAGGGATGCCTCTTCCTCGGGGCCCTCTCCTTGAGGAGGAGGAACGCCCGCAAAGCCACGACTCCAAGATCCACAGACAAGCTGCAGCCCTCCTAGGAGCCCCCAAGTGGGAATCCTATCCTTCCAGACAAGGTAGAGGGGGGTCCCTCACCCCTGAACCACTTCCGTGTGAGCTGTCGTGTGCATTCCTACCACTGGAACCACACTTGCGCCCCACGAATGCTGGGGCAGCAGAGCAGGTGCACCCAGCCGTCCGAGCTGAGATGAGCAATCTCTCAGAATCCCACCCACCCGGCACGCCTGTGGCCTCAGCACCCAGGGCCGAGGAGAAACTCCTGGGACCGCACCACCGACACCTCAGGTGGGAGCTGCGCTCCAGCTGGCCTTTGGGAATCGTGTAAGGGGTGAAGATGCGCACGGAAAGGAGGCGCACAGACAAGCAGCAGCCTCGGACCCGGGTCCGAGCTCCCGATTAGCACACGTAATGGAAGGAGCACAGGACAAGCCGGGAGCCAAGGCTGGCCCGTGTCTGCCCGGGGCCGGTGGCAGGCCTCTCGGGGCTGGGGGCCCTGCCGTCACCTGCGACACCAAAACCACACACCTGACCAGCGCCACACAGCGTCCTCAGGGGAAGAGCTGTGTGCTGGCCCAGCTGCGGCTCAGGACGCCTGCAGAGGTGACGGGCTCCCCGCTGCCACGACATGAGCGACACACCCGTGTCAGGGACGCAGAGGACCGTGTCAGCTGCACTGTGGCTTTCCACAGGGAACACGAACTGCCTGGGGTCTAAATGCCACCCCCGCGTGGCTGTGGAGACGCTGGAGGAAGCGCCCTCACCCACACCAAGGCCAGGAGGGGCTGTGGGCACAGAACAAAAGGACTGCAGGCCAGTGTGATGGCAGCGACGTCCCTTCGGGCCGATGGAAAAGGCAGAGGAGTTGGTGTTTCAAAGGCACAAACTTATAGCCAAAACCCTGCCAATCCTGGGACCAAAGAAGGGCGGCAGGAGCGGCTAACAAGCGCCGCTGGGCGTGGGGCTGCGGCCACACCCGGGTCCTCGCTCGGAGGCCAGGCTGCACAGCTCATGCCGCTGCAAGGAGCTGGCAGGCGGGGATTGAGCTCCTCAGACACGTGGGCGCAGCAATGCCAACACGCTGGCAGGTGAGGAGCCCTGACCTAGCGCCCAGATCCTCACTTCACTGCGGACCTGCCTTCAGCCCGGCCTGCGCCCCACGAGCGAGACAGACCCTCAAAGGCCCAACCTGAACTCGCACCAGCATCAGGCACCTGACAGGGGCCCCGAGTGCCACTCTCACAGGCACAGCCTGGCAGAACCACTGCCTCCAGGCCCAGCTTCCTCCCCCTGCTGCGCCCCAGCCCTGGCCGTAGTGAGTGCCCCACAGGGGAGACCCATGCAGGGGACAGTGGCCGGGGCTTGCTGCTGCTGCTGCTGCTGAGACCAACAGCTGGATCTGCCGTTGAGCTGGAACCGCAGCAACCGCAACACACGTGCTAATGCCCACACCGCATGGGCAGCTGCTTTTCAGGTAAGAAACGGGCACAAGCTCGGCCCCCCCCACCCACTGGCTGCACAGGGAACAGATGCACGTCCAGAAGCACCGCGGGGTCGACTCCGCCTGCCTGTGAGCAGGTGGCACGGGCACAGGCCTGAGGGCGCAGCAGGAGGGGAAGCTGCGACTGCCTCCGGGAGGCCCGCTGGCCCCCTGGCTTGTGTGCTCTGGCAGACTGCCCACCTCCCAGGCCCTCCCTCGGTTCTCCTCCTGGAGGGCAGTCCTGTCTCGGAGAAAAACGCCACACCAGTTACCCCTTGGCTACGCAGACAGCAAGAAACGCTGGGCTCGGCAAGCAGGACCCACAGTGGTAGCGCCATCGGTTCCACGGGCACGCACACCCTCACACGCGAACGTGGGCCAAGAGGCCCGCGCGCCCGCACCGCAGCCTGCTCTGCCCCGTCCCCGCAGCACTGTGGTAAGCACAGACCAACAATTTGGAAGTTAGGAATGAATGGAATTCCACCTTACCTAGAAACGCATGATTAACAGACAAAAATTACACCTAAACGGGGGAAGAAATGGAGAGGCACGTCAGTGTGAGGAGAGGAAGCACACTCTACAGGAGGGGCAGCCCCATCGCATGTACAAAGAAAGGGGTGCAGCTGCGCTGAGCACCAGCCTCCACGCACAGCTGTGCCTTTCCCGACTCGGCTGCTTTCCTTGCCGCACAGACTCTGACAAGTGCCTCTGCAGAGGTGCCACCTGACAGAGGGACGGGGGGTGGGGGACAGGCTCACAAGGACAAGCCTGCGTCTGACCGCACGGCTGACAATTCTAGCACTCACAGCACCACCTGCTCCCAACAGACCCGTGGAGACACCATGCGGTTAGTGCCGACAAACCTCTACCTTCTGCCAGGCCATGTGCTGTGTGGTGACAGTGCCCCCAGAACACAGGCTGTGAGGGGACAGGAGGACGGACACCAGGAGGAAGCAACAGGAGCTGAGCACCCATGGCCGGCGAGATGTGCTCCAGGGCAGGCAACACACCTGGGCTCGGCACAGCAGTGTCAGGGGTCACCACCACCCAGTTCTGCTAGCTGACAGACACCCCCCGACTCCTGTCCCCCAAGTGTGAAGCACTCAGGGCCAGGCCCCAGGCCTGCACCTCTCCAGCTGTCACGCAGCGGTGCGCACAGATGTGCTGAACAGTTACCGAGAGGGACAGGCCTCCGGCGAGCGCATTTACAGCGCCGCCCGCCCCCCCAGCAGGAATTCCCGCGGTGAGCATGCGTTCACAGGGACACGTGGTGGTACAGACGGATGACAAGACCAGGCTCTGCACGCACAGCGTCGGGGAACGACGGGGACACACACACGGTGAGCGAGAGGCGCGCCAGGAAGGCCCGGTGAGGCGAGGAACAGCGCGAGCCCCCGGGAGGCCGCGCTGCGTTAGGAGGCGTCAGGCGGCAGATCAAGAGCGGGAGTACAACTCCAGGCTCACAAGTACGAGTAATGGGGCTGTCCACTCATTTTTGTCGTTTTTCTTAAAAAGCTCCCTAGTTTATTTTAAATTATGAGAATCTAGATATTATTCCTAAGCATTCTCAGCCCAAGTACAATTATAAATTACATTTACATGCCTCTATTTAAAAATAAGAATGCCCGCCCCCCCCAGCCCCCAAAGTGCCACCTCTGCATCCTTTCCAAAAACAAGCACACACGAGTGCATCTGTGTGGTCAGTGACACCATCACCTGGACGAGACCAGGCGAGGGACACAGCCCGAGCAGAGCCGGGGAAGCAGGCACTGGACCCTCGCACACGCGCCGTTCCAGGCACTGAGCAGCCCGCTGCCGTTGTGTCCCC
>PVJC01027293.1:0-23453 GCA_004026665.1 Murina feae | reverse complement strand
GGAAGCCCACCAAGCAGGCCACTGACCCCCTGCTGCCTCTTTCCCACTCCCCGATGCCCCGCAAAGGGCCTGGACAGCTGCCAAGCAGGCCGCCGACCCCTGCCACCTCTTACCCGCTCCTCGATGCCTCACATAGGGCCTGGGAAGCCCACCAAGCAGGCCGCCAACCCCCTGCCACCTTTTACCCGCTCCCCGGCCCGCCACCTTGCTTTCCCACTTCCTGGTGCCCTGGTGCCACTTCCAACTGCCAGCATAGGCAGGCAGTTGCAACAGAACCCTTTGGTTTGGTCTAGTTTCGTGGCTGTTGGCCTCCATCTTGGCTGGGTTAATTTGCATACAGCCGCTCTGATTGGCTGTTGGCCTCCATCTTGGCTGGGTTAATTTGCATACAGCCACTCTGATTGGCTGGTGGTAACGGTCACATTTGCATGTTTCGCTTTCATTATAGAAGATTATGAAGCTTAATTAATAAAATATAAATGCATGAATCTACAGCCCAATTTAAAAATGAAAATTTTGCCAACAATATTACATTAAATCACATATACTGTTTGAGTGTACTTGCTTTTTAGCTTTAGAAGATGATAGTATCAAACTGCATATGATTATCTGCCTCTTGCTGTTTTCACTCAACAAATCTGTTACCTTAAACCAGAGGATCCTACTTTTAGTAAAGGGCAAGGCGAAAACTAAATAGCAATGATAGTTTTGATGGTAAGAGGAAACAAAATTCACAGAACAACAGAATGCATATATGTGATAGTATATTGTGTACATGTGATATGTATATGTATATATATGTATATATAGAGAAGGAAAATGTATTAGATTTTCAGATTTGAATAAGAACAGTGATCTGAATAAGAGATGTCTCTAACTTTCATTTTATTCTATTAAAAATAAAAGGAATTAAAGTGTTGCTAAATTGTTCCACATTGACATGAGCTGCATGGGTTTGGCTTTATAACAGATATGTGATAATTTACCTAACAGTTTATGACTTTCTATTTCTTCTTCCAATGCCTGAGAATCTGGAATTTCTGAAACCAATGGAGCAGGTGGGAGAAAACAATCCAATGATTTTCCATTACCTGGATAGCTATATAAAATACAAAAATGTAAATATACATGTTAATAGGACATAATATCAGAAACTGTATTTATCAATTAAACATTACTCTATCACAGAATCTTATACATCCTGTAAATTAACTGTCTGTAGTAACTTTGACATATCCCTATATAGCAGTGTTCTCGATACTTTTTTCCTTGTATGTCATAACATTAATGACATTGCTATGTGAGATATGCTACCTGAATAATGGCTATATCTCCATCTCCTTTTCTCCAATTCAAATGCTTGTGACAGCAATCTTAAATATGTTCCAACATTTTTTAAAAAGTAGTAAATCATTCTGAAACTTTAGTACCTTAACTATTACAAGTGACAAATTACTTTTGACACACTTCATAAACAATCATGAGTCATCAGTGTAAATGACACAATTACTGATATTCTAGAGTATTCCTAAAGCATTATTACAAAGTAATGTCCTAACCCAAATATTCTTGGTCCAGAACCATCAAAAAAAACCCCAAAACACAGAAAATCCAAGAGCCAATTGAAAGTGACAATCATTTTGTAAACTCATAGCAATGGACCAGATTATTGCTACCCTGTTAGCAATGATAACTAACAATCTCCTTATCTTTCAGTTGTGATCCTATTAACAGATAAAGCTTTAATGTTTTCGTTCCAAAGTTGACTTTTCTTTCATTAAAACAAAAAGATAAGTGTTAGGTGACAGACAATAAAAATATATTTTTTAAAAATTTCAGCTCAAGCCCTACCTTCATGAAATCCCCTGGTTCTCTAAGGTTTTCTTCTCCTCTCCCTTTTCTTTTTATTTTTTAAGTTTTTTGTTAATCCTCTCCTAAGGAATTTTTTCCATTGATTTTTAGAGAGAAGGAAGGGAGGGAGGGAGAGAGACATCGATGGTTGACTCCCACACATGCCCTGACCTTTTGATGTACAGGCTGACAGTCTAACCACTGAGGACACTGGCCAGGGACTCTCCTCCCTCTTCTTAAGTACTGATTGAACCTATGTATTTATCACAGTCCTCCTTATATTGATAATAGAAAGATGATAGATAGATAGATAGGTAGGTAGGTAGATAGATAATAGACAGATAGGTAGATAGATCTGCTATTCCCTCTAGATTGTAAACACCAAAGCGTTTTGTTTTTACTTCCATTTACATTGGTAGTATTGAGTACAGTGCTTTGTATAATTAGGCATGTTATACAATAAACTAGAGGCCCAGTGCATGAATTCGTGCACAGGTGGGGTCCCTCTGCGTGGCCTGCAGGGATTGGGGCAAAACCAGCAGTCCAACACCACCTGCCACTCCTACTCATCCTGGCCAGCTGCACCTGCCGTGGGCTCTCGCCCAGTCAGTCCTGATCAGGAGAGGCTCCTGCTGCCATAGCTGTGCTTGCCAGCTATGAGCCCTGCATCTGGTGCCTGTCCCGTCCCAAGCAGAGTGTTGGGTGGGGGGCTGGGACGAGATCAGCCCTCTGGGTAGGTGGGCAGTGGAACACCCTTGTTGACCTAGTATCCGGATCCATTCCACTAATGATCACACCGGTTGTCAGGAGTCACCTGGTGGCCGTTTTTATATTGTTTCTTCCTTGCAGAGCATCTAGGGAGGGGAAGTAGCCAAGGTGCTCAAGACTGACTTCCAGATGGCCAGCAGCACTGTAGGAATCATCCCAGAGGCACTGTCAGGATCATGCCAGCAGTGCTGGTCCATCAGTGCCTGGCCTGTTCTCTGGAGATTGGACCTGCAGGACTACTGAGGGAGGGAGTAGCTGCCACTGGGTTGGTGGGCTGCTGGGATGGGTCGGTCAGCTGAGCAGCACTCCCACTATGGGAGCGCACTGACCACCAGGGGGCAGCTCCTTCATTGAGTGTCTGACCCCTGGTGGTCAGTGCATGTCATAGCGACCAGTCATTTGGTCGCTTAGGCTTTTATATATATACTAGGGGCCTGGTGCATGAAATTCATGCATGGGTAGGTGGGGGAGGGGGAGGGCAGGCGAGGAGGTTCCTCAGCCGGACCTACACCCTATCCAATTTGGCAGCCCTCAGATGTGCTACTGATGGCTTGGGCCCACTCCACGTGGTTCTCTGCTCTCTGACTGGCCTGTCTGTTCCACACCACAGGAATGGGCAAGCAAGCCCTGCTGGGCACTGCCTTGTGGGGTCCCCGATGGCTTGCGCCCCCTCCTCCCTTCATCTGCAGCCACCACCCCGGCCAAGGCCGGCTGGGGCAGCGGCTAGGGGTCCCCGATGGCTCTGGCTCGCCATGCCCCCTCATCCCCTCGTCCGCCAGCTGCTGCCCCAGCTGGCTGCCGCCTACCGGGGTCCCCATCGCTAGCTACCCCTCCTCCGCAGCTGGCATCCAGCAGGCCCTGCTGGGTGCTGCCTGCGCCTCCACTTGTCTGCTCGGGGGATCATCATGGAGACCTCCCAGCAGGCCCTGCTGGGTGCTGCCTGCGGTCTGATTGTCTGCTAGGCTCCTGTTGCCAGGGTAATGCCGCCAGTGTCCTGCCTCACCACTATGGGTGCTGCCATTTTTGTCCTGGAGTGATGGTTAATTTGCATATTACTCTTTTATTAGATAGGACTAGAGGCCAGGAATTCGTGCACGAGGTGTATCACTCAGCCTGGCCTGCGCCCTCTCATAGTCCGGGAGCCCTTGTGGGAGCCCTTGTAGGCCCACTCCCAGGGGATTGGGCCTAAACTGATAGTCAGACATGCCTCTGGGAGCCCTCAGGGGACATCTTTAGGGCTGCCGTGGAAGTGGGGAGAGGCTCCTTCCACCGCCACTGCTGGCCAGCCTTGAACCAGATTCTGGATGAGTGGTGCTCCCCTGCAGAAGCAGACTGACCACCAGTCCTGCATTGAGTGTCTGCCCACTGGTGGTCAGTGTGTGTCACAGCGATCAGTCATTCCCGGTCATTCTGCCGTCAAGATCAAGTTGCATAATACCCTTTTATTATATAGAATAGATGTTTGTTGATTCAATTACATGACTTAACACTTGAAGAGTCATGTCCAAGATCCTTATTCTGGCATTTAAACTCCACCACAATCTATCCTTAGCTTACTTTTCTAATGTTATATCCCATTGCTGTTTTTTTTTTTAATCCTTTTATGAATCTTCTATTCTATACTAGAGGCCTGGTGCAGGAAATTCATGCACTTGGGCGGGGGGTCTCTCAGCCCAGCCAGCATCCTGGTAGTAAGTCCACATCATAGCAACCAGTAGTTCTGCTGTTCAGTCTATTTGCATATTAGCCTTTTATTATATAGGATAATACCCCCTAAAAAATACTGTGAATCATCCCATCTCCATTCTTTTTCTCTTGCTGTTATACTCTGCCTTTAAATGACCACTTCCTCTCTGTATCAGAATTAGCAAATCCTTCAAAGCCTCCTGAAGCATCCCACCACTTCTACAAAGTATGACCTGATCAGTTTAGCCCAAGTATCCTTCCAAATCTGAAACTTCATTGCATATATATAAATGCTTATCATTTGCTTTGCACTCTTGTTTTTCACTTTGTATTGTTAGAAGGTCAAACATATGTTCCATTTTGCCTAGGCCAGTGCTGATTAATACTGGTTGTCCCAGTTAGTTGGATGCAACTCTTTCACTCTCAAGTTTATCATTTGTTTTGCACTCTTTTTTGACTTTGTATTATTAGGTCAAACATATGTTCTAATTTATCTAAGCCAGTCCTGATTAACAACTGTTGCCCCAATTGTTTGCAACTCTTTCATCCCAATCTAAATGATGAATTACATGGTCACACTATTTACTAATGAACTTCCCATATTTGTATTTAATTTCCTCAAGTAGATTTTGGTGTGTGTTTTTTTAAAGTAAAAGTCTGTTTTAACCTTTTTCTATCCTTTTCAGAATTCAGTCAATACTTGAATTAATATTTGAATGAAAGAACACTGGGCTGGCATGGCTCAGTGGTCGAGCATCGACCTATGAACAAGGAGGCCAGGGTTCAATTCCTGGTCAGGGCATTTGCCTGGGTTGTGGGTTTGATCCCCAGTGTGGGGTGTGCAGGAAGCAGCTGATCAATAATTCTCTTTCATTACTGATGTTTCTATCTCTCTTTCCTTCTCCCTTCCTCTCTAAAATCAATAAAAATATTTTTTTAAAAAAAAAGAATAAATGAAGTATGCAATTTATTCAATTTTCATTTTAAAAAGATAATAGAACAAATGCATAGAAATGTTAGAATTTAAGAGCAATAATACATATGTGAAAATTCATAAACAGACTACCTATTCTCTATTCTTATTTCCTCAGTTACCACATCTTTATTTCCCCTTGTACTTCCTGTCTGCACTGAATTTGCCTATGCCACTTGGTTTTTGGTACACTACCCTTTCTGTTTTCAAAAGATATCATCAGTACTTCTTATAGTGAGCTATTTTTTGACCATTACTTCCAATCTTTACCTTAGCCAAAAATAATTTAAAAAGAAATGCAAATAAATAAAAGCCAAATAGGCAAGACACTACTCTATTTTTTTAAATTATAACATGTAAGATGTTAAACTTTAGCTACTTCCTTATATATGAACTAGGGGCCCGTCATGCACTCGGGGGAAGGGTTCCTCAGCCCAGCCTACCCCCTCTCACATACTGGGAGCCCTCAGGGGGTGTCCTACTAACAACTTAGGCCTGCTCCCTGCTCCCCTTGGGGAGCGGGCCTAAGCCACAGTCTGGCCTCCCTTTGTGGGAGGCGACCAGGTAATCAGGGGAAGCCACCAGCCCCATCACTCCACTGCTGCAGCCACTGCCAGTCACTGCAGCCACCAAGGTGTTTTCATCAACACGGACTCCAGTCCCTTCACCATGAAAAAATGACAACTTTCTTTAGGTATTTTCAAGATGTGTCTTTCATAGGATATGACATTTCTTTCTTTTTTATCCTCACCTGAGGATATGTTTCCATTGATTGTTAGAGAATGTGGAAGAGAAGGGAAAAATAGAGAGAAACATCAAAGTGAGAGGAACACTTTGATTGGTTGACTCCTGCATATACCCTGACCTGGGCCCCAGCCAGGAAGGAGCCTGCAACCTAGGTATATGCCCTTGGTCAGAATTGTACCCACACCCTGCAGTCTGCAGGCTGAGGCATTATGCTCTGAGCCAAACCGGCTAGGGCAGGATAGGACATTTCTTAGCCCTCCAGCAGTGGACCTTCATTTTTTTTCTCCAGGAGTATGATGGAAAAACCCTAGATTGCCTTTAGGGATTCTTATTACCCAAGTTACTAAGAATATTACCAGTGGCATACAGGGAGCTTAGCCAATGAGCTGTCAGAAAAGGTGTTTCCTCTGTAGTTCACTCTGATCACTGGCTTCACCCCTGCCCCTCCAATCCCAGCTCCACCCCTGCCCAGGCCTGTAACTGCTGGCCAAGGATGCAAGCCTGGGCAGGGGACCTCCAGACCCCTGCGATCACTGGCTCTGCCCCTGCCCAGGGTTGCAGTCTCTGCCTGAGGCTGTAGACCTGAGCAGAAGATCCCCCCAAGCTCCTCCTATAACTGGCTTCACAGAGCCCAGCCCTCTGCGATCACGGGCTCTGATCCTGTCCCCTGCCACTGCCGGCTCTGCACTGCAGCCTGTGGCCAAGCCTACAGGCCTGAGCAGAGGACCCCCAGACCCCTGCATTGCCAGCTCTGCCTGTACCCTGCCCCCCTCTGATCACCTGTTCTGCCCTTGGGCCCCCCCGGCTCCTCTGCCACCTGCCTGGCTAACAGGCCTGACCACTTCAGTGGTGGGGCTGAGCCGGACTGGGCGCCGCCATCTTGTGGCTATGGGGGAAGCCATCTTTGTGATGGAGTGATACCTAATTTGCATATTACTTTTATTAGATAGGATTCCATGTTTACCAAACATATACCTAAGACATTACTGTTTATCCCTCATTTTTATTTGCATATTTACCAGAGAGAAAATTACAATTCCTTAAACATCAAAAAAGCCTAAAGCAATATACTGTGCTATCATTCTTAAAGGCAGACTTACCTGTCAGCTTCATCTGGTTTTTCAAAAAACAAATTATCCAAAGAAAACAAGGAGTCATTTGATTTCGACATGTTAAAAACTGGATTTTATCATAAATCTATAAAATATAGAAAAATAAGTTTATATTTTACTTACAAAAATGTAGAAAAATATTTCTGGCTACATAAACTATAATCATAAATTTTTCAGAATAACTGCAGACTACCTTCCCAGCTGCATTTCCTGCAACTTCCTCCCAAGCGCTTCAATATTCAGATACATCATTCTCTGTTCTCCACTCTTTCAATCATTTCACACTTGCACCTCTCTCTTCATATGCACCAATGCTTAGAATGTGTTTTCTTTCCTTTTCCACCTGGCATAGTGTAGGTCAAATGTCATTTATCCTTCAACAGCTTCTCTAAATTTGTCCTCTTCCCCAAGACAGAATTAATCATGCCTTTAGGGCTTTTATAATACTTTGTTCTTACCATTATTTTTAGTTAGGATAGTGCATTTTATTGTGAATGTGTGTGTCTCTAACAATAATACTATGTACATATGCAGGAACTTGCTTCAAAATATAGGTAGAGAGGTAGAGCAGTATTAATGAAACAAGATTGGCAATTATTTGATAATTGCTAAAGCTATGTAATAGATATGTGGAGTTCATTATAATGCTCCGTTCTGCTTATGTATGTATGTTTGAACTGTTCCAATATAAAAAAAAATTACAAGTTTAACGTATAGATTTAAGTTTACATTCATATTACATAGTATATATAAATGTTTATATGTTTATAAATGTTTTTAAAATATAATTTTTACACTCAGAGATGTTATCTAAAGGCTAAAAACATTCAACATTGGCTCCTAGGAATAGAATAAAAATATAGGGCACAAAAAAGCCTCAAATTTGATAGGAAATAATAGAACCATTTCTACACACATATATTGCTTCCTTCACATTGCCATTCTTACCTCTGCACATGAACACTACATCCCATTTTTCTAAATTCTAAATATGATAGAAAATTCTATATAAAAAACACTAATTGTAAAACATAAATCCCAATTTTATTTATTCTGTGATCATTAATATGTTCAGTGCAATCTTTGCTTAGGATAGAAGCTAAAATCAAAGAAACTATATGAATGCCATCTCATGGAGAAATCCATATTACCAAATTATGTCCCTACAATTTTCAATCCTCCCTGATGTGGGATGAGACACATGTGGGAGTATGCAGACACATGAACCTTTTGACAACACACTACACAGAGGGCTAAATTTGTGTATACTGTATGTTTGAGGTTTTCCACTGTTTTTGTTGTGTTTTTCATCCTTCCATCTGTTTAACTTAATTGCCTTCTTCATTTTTCTCAATGTATTAATCATGTAGTCACCAACAAAAAATAAATAGTAAAATAGAAAAAAATTAGTATGGTTCTTTTAAGTGTCTAAAACAATTTTTGACTGGATGAACAACAGAAGCCTAGGATAATAAAGTGGGAGGCAGAAGGGAGTCAGAAATATGCTAACAGTGTTGTTAGCATCTTTATTTAAGTAAACAATTTCAGAATTTGAAAACAATTACCTGATAAATATAAATGAAAATGCTAATCGTGTTTCTTTTTTAATCCAAAAAGTAACCTAAAAAATGTTTCCTTTCTAGTCTTAGGAGTACTATGTAATCTTAAATAACCAAAAAAATTGCAAAATTAAAACTCATCAGACCAGTTTTATACGGCTTTGCTACCTCAGAATTTAAGTAGAAATCTTAAGGCTACCATATCTGTTTGAATTTATTATTCTAAAGGGAAGTGCGAAACAATGATAAAAATACAAATTAAAAATATTTGTTTCAGAAAAAAATTACTTCATAAACTAACTGAAAACCCCCCTAAATGCACAGCAAATATTAAAAACAAACACGCACACACACACAACCTTCTGATTTGATTTCTAGTTCTGGCACAAAAGAGAATATAACTTGAGTTCAGAATAAAAGCATTATGCATTATTTTAGTTCTGATGTATCCCTCGCGAAGAAAACACCCAACCTGAAATTCCGCATCCCCACGATGTGCATTACTTTGTTTCATAGCACTAACTGACAACTGGGATGATCTTATATGTTTAATTATTTTGTTTTCTCTGGATTGAGCAGGGACTCTGCTCAATGTATTTCAATAACCCAGAACAGTGCCTGGCAAGTGATCCGTAAGAATTCAGTGTGGAATAAATGCATTCCCAATGATAGGTTTATGAGAATAGTTTTAAATAAAAATAATTTCCATCAACTCTGAAACTTAAAACTCTACCTCCAAACCTTTAACGTTCAGTTTTAAAGGGTGAATTTTTTTTCTAGTTCAGTATTTATGTAATCAAGTGATAGTCAGGTTCTAAAAGACCCAGGAATTCGAAACTTTCATTATGTAAATAAATCGTTTTTGAAAACACGGGCCCTACAAGGGACCTCAGCACATTTCTACGAGTTCGTAATTGCAGGAGACCCCACATTCTGAATTCATTAAAATGTTAGGTTTAGAGTCAGACTTTCTGAGTAAATTTCCATTTGGGTTATTATTATTATTATTATTTTTTTACAAAGTTTTCATCCCAGCATGTGGTGTAAAATTATATTGTAACAATTATTTTACATTTTTGTGTTTGCTTTGCCTCTGGTCGCTCTTGAAATACTTGAACTCTCCCTGTGACTACACGACTGCTGCCCGGTGAGATGACCCGCGCCGTAACTCCCTCTCTCCGCGGCGATCCAGAGCTCGCGTCCACTGTACCATCCTCACTGACTCAACTGGTCAGGCCTACTGGTTATCGTTCACAACTTTTACCTCAGAAATACACTCCTTATTTCAGGAGTGCAACAATCCTCTTATAAAACATCGATCTGCCAGGAATCGGTTAGTCACCGAAGAAGCCAAGACCAACCTTCACTGGAAAAACCAACCATCGCAAATGGATTTCGTGGCTGGGCACGTGCCCAGGTAAGACAGGAGCCACGGGCACACATCATGGCGGCCTCGGGCTCGGGCGGGGAGAGACCCTCACAGCCGGCCCGGGGCCCCCCAAGAGCCGGATCAGGGCCCGAAGCAAACCCCCTGTGGGCTCCTGCGGACACCTCACCTCCCAGCACGCCCCCTGCAGACTCGCGGCCGCAGGGTAGGCGCCTCTGGGCCCGGTCCAACACCCGCGCGTGGCGCCGCCGGTCACCGCGCCGCAGGCCTCGGTACCCACAGCCTCAAACAAAATGGCTTCACCACACACGCAGCCCCACCAGCTCGCGCTCGGGGGCAACACACCTGGAGGTAAACACTAGGGACTCCGGGAGTCACCAGAACCGCCACCCAGCCGGCTCCGTGGGCGCGCCGCGGCCACAGTTCACGCGAAAGCGAGCTGAAGCCCAGGCCTCGCGCGCTACTGACTGGACCGACCGTGGCTGAGGGGCGCCGCCAGGGGCCGGAAGTCTGCGTCCACAGCGCTCCTCTGAGTCCGCTGCAGCCCAGGAGCCGCTTCAAAGGGCCACCCTTGCCTGGAAGGCTGCCCACGGGTCCGGATGTCCGGTTCTGACCTGCCCACACAGATGTCCGGGCCGCAGTTCCCCCCTACTTCAGTGCCCCCTTCCCTCAGTTCCCCACTCCCTCAGTCCCCCTTCCTGCAGTTCCCCCCTCCTTCAGTGCCCCCTTCCCTCAGTTCCCCCCTCCCTCAGTTCCCCCCTCCGCAGTTCCCCCCTCACCCACGGGACATCCGGGCTCCTAGGCCTCACTCCGGCGGGAGTTCAGAGAGGAGCACCTGTTCCAGGCCCATCAGAACCCTCAGCCTGGCTAAGCCCAGTTCAAAGCAGTGGATCCTGGGGGTTCCCCAAGTCCTCCGTTTCCACCTCTTCTTTTTCACTCCAAAAGTTTATAATTAGTCTTTAATACGGCGCTGGCAGTGTAAGGGTAGCCTGTTAAATAAGACTACAGCATAGCTTAAATAAAGCTTTTAACCCTGGTAACCTGTTCGGACAAGGGTCTCAAGGTCTGGGCGGTTCTTATTAAAGGTCATCTTTGCTAAATGTTGAAATGTAGCACAGCCTTTTGTGGAGCCGCTGCAAAGGGATGAGCTTGGCCAGAACCTGAACCCAACAGGGTAGCTGTAGCCAACAGCAAAGAAGAAATAAACACGTAATTAACCAAAGTGTATATAAGCAATGGCTAAGCCTCTCTCCCAGGAGACAGCTTTTTATGTGAACCCCCCTTGCTGTCTACTTGCTGCAGTGAATAAAACTATCGGGATTTTCAACCTTTTTCATCTCCTGACACACATAACCTAATTACTAAAAATCTGCAGCATGTATTTTTTTGCCAGTCTGACAAAAAGAAAAGTACAATTTTGACTCGTTCACACTGGACAGCTATTGTTGTGTTGTCATTTTTTAAATTTGACAATCTAAGGGAAAAGAGGTCCGTGCCCCCGACTAAACAGTCAAGGATTGCATGTTTTAAAAATGCTTGCAGCACACCAGTTGACAATCGCACTGCAGACAACCACATCTAGTTCTTGAAGGGAACACCCCAAGGGGAGAACCCTTGAGTTCTGTAAGCCTCTATCCGACTTTCCCTCTCTACAAATTTGCCGATCCTAGGTACCCCGTAAGCGGAATCGTACATTTGTCCTTCATTGTCTGGCTAATTTCAGTTAGTGTAATGTTTTCAAAGTTCATGTTGCAGCATGTGTGAGAATACCTTTTTTTAAGGCTGAATATGCCATTATATGTATACTAGGGGCCCGGTGCACAAAATTTGTGCACTCGGGGGGTGGGGGTCCCTCAGCCCGGCCTGTGCCCTCTTGCAGTCTGGGACACCTCAGGGGGGGATGTCCACCTGCTGGCATGTCTGGCCAGCCTGGGTGAGGGGCTGAGAGCCATTTTCAGGCTGCCCACAGCCCCTTCAGGGTTCGTGCACTAGGGAGTGGGAAGGCTGGTGAGTGCAGGCCTGGACGTTTCCCACCAGAGGGCCCACGATTGCACACGCCTGGTGGGCCCACACCGCTGAGGGGACACACCTGGTGCAGAGTTGGGTGGCAAGCCAGGGGCGGACGCTGGTGCAGGATCCCTCAGTGGGGCCCTGCTACTGAGCAAACACACCTGGGGTGGAGCTGGGCAGTGAACTGGCTTCGGATTCTCCGCACTGTGCAGCAGACGCTCCTGCACGCCCTGTGGAGGCCCCCAGGGGGTGGAGCCAGGCAGTGGACCCGGGACAGGCGCTCCTGGATACTCCTCGGAGGCCCCCAGAGCAGAGCCAGGCAGTGGACCCAGGACAGCTGTTCCTGGATGTCCCGCAGAGGCCCCCGGGGGGCAAAGCCAGGCAGCAGACCCAGGACGGCTGCTCCTGCACACCCTGCAGAGGCCCCATGCTCCTGCATGCCCCGGGGAGGCCCCCAGGGGGTGGAGCCAGGCAGTGGACCCGGGACAGGCGCTCCTGGATACTCCTCGGAGGCTCCCGGGGGCGGAGCTAGGCAGCAGACCCAGGACAGCTGCTCCTGGACGCCCTGAGGAGGCCCCAGGCCAGACCCCCCCTCCCACTGAGCTGACACACCTGGCATAGCTATGCCGGCCGGCCGTGGAGGCTCCCAGTGCAGAGCTGCCCTGCCAGACTCCATCTTGGCTGGGTTAATTTGCATACAGCTGCTCTGATTGGCTGGTGGGCGTGGCCATGAGCAGAGGCTCAGCCAGCCTAGGCAGGCAGTTGCAACAGAAGCCTTTGGTTTGCTCTAGCTCCATGGCTGTTGGCCAGGTTAATTTGCATACAGCCGCTCTGATTGGCTGGTGGTAACGGTCAATTTGCATGTTTCTCTTTTATTATATTAGATACCACATTTTGTTTGTCCAGTCACCTATAGATGAACATTAGTGTTGCTTCTTGTCTTTTGGCTGTTGTGACTAATGCTGCTATAAACATTGGTGCAAAAATATCTGCTCTGCTGGAGGCCTTGCTTTCAATTCTGTGCTTATAAACCTAAGAGAATTGCTGAGCCATATCGTTAACTCTAAAGTCAATTTTCTGAGAAAAGCCACCTAACTTGTTTTCCACAGCTACTGTATGACTTTATATTCTCACCAGTAGAGCAGAAAGGCTCCAATTTCTTTACATCCTTGTCAACACTTATTATCTTCTTTTTTTAAAACACACACACACACACACACACACACACAACAAATTATAGCCATCCTAGTAGATGTGAAGTGGTATCTCATTGTGGTTTTGATTTGAGCATATTTTGACTGAAGGGAATTTACAGTGAGTAACTAATTATGTTGAGCATCTTTTCATGTACTTAATGGCCATTTGAATATATCCTCTGCGGAAAAGTCTGTTCAAGTCCTTTGCAATTATTTTGTGTTATTTATCTTTTTATTACTGAACTGTGGTTTTTTTAAATATTCTCAATATTAATCACTTGTCAGATACATAATTTGAAAATATTTTCTCCCATTCAATATGTTATCATTTTGTTTTCTTAATTTTTTTTTTAATCCTCACCCAAGGACTTGCTTATTGATTTTAGAGAGAGTGAAAAGGGGAGAGAGAGAAAAACATTGATGTGAGAAAGAATATCAATTGATTGCCTTCCATATGTGCCCCAACTGGGGAATCAAACCCACAACGTAGGTATGTGCACTGAGTGAAATTGAGCCTGCAACTCTTATCAGTGGCGTCTCCTCTGTGTCCCCACCTGTTGCTGGTGAAAGTGGAGCTCTTGGGATGCCATGGGAACAAAAATTTCCTGAGGGCCCCCCACAGGAGGATGAGATATCATGGAAAGTTTATTGATGAGATAACATAGAAGGAGTTCCCCTTCAAGGTCCCATCTCTTTCTGTTCCACTGTGGTAAAAGTCCCATTTTGGTCTTCAGCAGAGGTAGGATTAAAACCATTGCCCAGAGTTTCCATTCCATGTTGAAGCACAATCCAGTCCAGCATCTGGCTAGCTTAGGTTGGGTTCCTAGCTGCAGTCCATTGGGTATAGGGCCTGGATGACCCTGAGCCATGCAGCTTCTAGGGCCATAGGACACGGTGAGTGCGGGACATGGAACAAGTGAGAAACAGGAGCACGAGTAGCAAGAGAGAGAAGGGGGTGGGAGGGAGAATTCTCTGTCTCTGGGGAGTTTAGCTGGAAGCTTATCCAATGAATCCTTCAGGATTTTCCGTGCTTGCACTGGCTCTACCCCCTCTAGCCAATGATTTTGTTCCCAGGTTAGACTGACAGACAAGCACCTTCCTACATCACCCCAACTTCACTGTGCATGAGCCCATCTTCCCCTATATTGGGCCCCTTCCCCTAGAGGTTTACAGGGAAGGGGCTGATGGTTCCCTGGCGAGTGTAAAGTTGCACTTCCTGGTGAAGCTGCCCAGATGACCGTGCTTATCATGTCTGCCGCCCACTTTGCTCCTTTTCTATTAGTAATATTAGCTAGCTAATTGCAATGTTAACACAACCTTTCTCTATACAAGACGGTGCTCCAACCAACTGAGCCACACCAGCCAGGGCCTTTTTGCTCTCCTGATAGTAACCTTTGACGCACAAAAGTTCTTAATTTTCATTAAGTCTAATTTACCTATTTTGCTTTTGTCACCTGTGCTTTTGGTGTCACCGCCATGAATCATTGCCAAATTCAATATCGTGAAGATTTTCTTCAATGTTTTATTCTAAGAGTTTTGCCATTTTCGCACTTAAGTTTAGATCTATGATCCATTTGGGGCACCTCGTGGACCCATAAGGTGTGTTTATTTGAAATCAAGGGTGTTAGTGTGTGTGTGTGTGTGTGTGTGTGTGTGAGTGTGTGTACTTCCCAGAAAGACTGGTAGAGCTTGCAAGACATAAAATAGGTATTCATGACACAGGAACAAGATAGGCTTCTGCTAATACAACTGATGCCATGGGTTCTGGCTCATAATTTCAACATAGCCACATTTTTTTTTCTGCTTTCTAATCTCCTTCTTTTAAACTCTGATCAGGAAGAATAAATATGGAAAAATTAGTGCTGATGACCCCAGATAAGCAGGAACCAAGAAATGTTGAAGTTTCAGGACTATTTCTCTCTAGGTGACAACCAGAAGTGTGTTGTGTAATTGCAGTCAGACTTGGGGAAAAGATAAGATTAAAAGAAAAAAACAAAGGTAAGATCAATTCTGAATATTATAGAATTAATGTCTGAGGGAAGGAAAGGAAAGAAGAGGGGGGAAAAGAAATCTAAATCTGATATTGTGGGATTCTTGGGAGGAAATAAAAATTTAAAGAGTTAAGCACAATTCTGTGTGGAAGAGTCCAATGTTATCCGTGTATTTAGTAGATGCTTAAATAGCAAATGGATGAATGAATGAAAATCAAAGGATACATTTTTCTTTAGGGAAACACTTAGCAATTCTCTGTGTAACCAAGAAAATTAATGACATAAGTTGGTTAGACAGTAATTCCTTGAGTTGTGGGAGTATGTTTAATGATGAGGCAGAAGAGACTTGTTATCTATATTTCAGAAAAACTGTTTGTTTTTCAGACAGAAATTGACTGCTCCAGCCAACATGAATTTAAAATATCTTCTGTTTTCCAAAGCCAAGAATGTTGATTCTAATGGGACTGCCAGACGGGGTGTTCCAATTAGACCCAGACCAAAGCATCCCACAGCCACAGCCAAACAGATTGTATTATTACAGAGTACCAGCTTCCCATAGAAATCAGTTGATAAAGATTCAGCATTCACTGGCTTATGTAATTATATGTTTAAAATACGGTAACACAAGCCCTGAAGTAAAAAGCAAACATCCCAGAACAGAAACGTTGGGACAAAGAACATTCTGTACTAGAATATAATTATTTCCTAAATTAAAAATTAATACCAGTTCCTTCAGGAGTAAATGGAGACTGACAGGTCACCAGTATATATTCTCTATGGTAGTTATATTTAGATTTATGTAACAAATTGTACACACATCTCCTTACAGAGTATATTAGGTTTAGACATTCTTACCAAATTCTTCTGTTATTATTATTAAGTCCGTGTGTAAATAGGAATTAATATATTCCTTCAAGTGGTTAGTGTCTAAATGTGATATACTTTATAACTATTATAATCAAGATTCAGGCATACAGGATCTTATATAACCTACATATATAAAAGCCTAAGTGACCAGATGACTGGACAACTGGCTGTTATCTAGGATGCACACTGACCACCAAGGGGCAGACACTCAATGCAGGAGTTGCCCCTGGTGTTCAGTGCACTCCCACAGTGGGAGCACCACTGAGTGGACGGATGGGCACCAGTCGCAGTGCTCATGGCTGGCTGCTGTAGCCCAGAGACCGCAGTAGAGCAGCAGCAAGCCTTCCGATTGGTGATGGCAGGCACAGCAGGGCCAGGATGAGCAGGAGTGGCAAGCAGGAGTGGCAGGTGGTGTTGGACTGCTGGTTTTGGCCGATCCCCGCAGGCCACATAAATCCATGCACTGGGCCTCTAGTTCTATATATGACTATCTTAATGAAACATGGAATACATTACATTAGCAAAAATTATTTAAAGGAACTTTTAAAAACCACTTAAAGACATTTATAAAGATATTTACATGTCAGGAATCCTATATAATAAAAGAGAAAGGTGAAAATTGACCATTCCTCCACTACGCTCAAGCCATGCCAACCAGCCATGCCCATCAGCTAATCAGGAGAGAGTATGCAAATTACCCTAACTGAGATGGCATGGCTACGGGGCTGGAGCAAGCAGGAGGCTTGGGTTGCCCCTGTTGATGGAGGAAGCCAAGCTACCCACCTGCCCTGGTGGCTCTGGCCTCCACTCAAGGCTGCAAAGTTTCAATTATAGAAGATAAATAAATCCCCCCCCCCCCCCCCAAAAAAAAAAAGAAAAAAGGAGAGGCTGGGAGCTTGGGTTGCCTGTGGGCATGGCCAGCCTAAAAACGGCCTTCAGCCCCTCACCCAGGCTAGCCACACACCCATGGGGTGAGGGTTCCCACTGGGGGGCTTGGCCAGCCTGCAAACAGCCATTAGCCCCACACCCAGGCTGGCCAGGCACCCCAGTGGGGACCCCCCACCCTGAAGGGGATGTGGCCAGCCTGAAAACAGCCCTTGGTCCCTCACCCAGGCTGGCAAGGAACCCCAGCAGGACCCCCACCCTGATCTGGAACACCCTTTAGGGCAAACCATCTGGCCCCCACCTGTGCACCAGGCCTCTATCCTATATAATAAAAGGGTAATATGCAAATTGACCCTAACAGCAGAATGACTGGGAATGACTTGTCACTATGACACACACTGACCACCAGGGGGCAGACGCTCAATGCAGGAGCTGCCCCCTGGTGGTCAGTGCGCTCCCACAAGGGGAGCTCTGCTCAGCCACAAGCCAGGCTGATGGCTGCCAGCAAAGTGGTGGTGGCAGGAGCCTCTCTCGCCTCCTCAGCAGTGCTAAGGATATCCGAATGCAGCTTAGGCCTGCTCCCCGCTGGCAAGTGGACATCTCTTGAGAGCTCCGAGCTGCCAGAGGGATGTCTGACTGCCAGCTTAGGCCCAATCCCCCACTGGGCTTCTAGTCTATACTAATAATAGCCTAGGTGGCATCACACCCTCATGTCATCACAAAATGGCCATCACAATATGACTGTATGCACAGCAGAGGCAGGGCCTGGTGGCCACTCTGTGTGGTGAGGCCAGGGGGTACCACGGCTCCATGTGGCACAGAGCAGGCCCATCCCAGTGGAGGAGGTGGGTTGCAACAGGAGAGGGCAGTTGGGGGCAATCAGGCTGGCAGGGGAGCAGTTAGGCATCGATCAGGCAGGCAGAGGAGTGGTTAGGGGGTGGTCAGGCTGGCAGGCAAAAGCGGTTAGGGGCAATCAGGCAGGCAAGCAGGTGAGCAGTTAGGATCCAGAGGTCCTGGATTGTGAGAGGGATGTCTGACTGTTGGTTTAGCCGTGATCCCTGAACCAGCAGTTGAACATCCCTCAAGGGGGTCTCAGATTGGAGCGGGTGCAGGCCAGGTTGAGGGACATCCCCTCACCCTCCCCCCCCCATGTATGAATTTCATGCACCAGGCCTCTAGTCAGAATATAAAATAGATTTTAAGAACAGGCAATCTTGGTTTTGTTTTTTAAATCTTATAGTAATACTAGAGGCCTGGTGCATGGGAAGGGTCCCTAGGCAATCAGGGCTGATGTGTGGGGTGACCAGGGGGCCCCAGCTGGCACCTGCCTTGGCTGGCCTGGGGCCTGAGAGCTGGGGGCAGCTCCTGGATTGAACATCTGCCCCTTGGTAGTCAGTGTGCATCATAGCAACTGGTCATTCTACCAATCCTTCTGCTGTTAGGTCGATTTGCATATTAGGTTTTTATTATAAAGGATGATCAAAGATGAATTAATATTATTTATATATTATTTATAAATATGACAGTTTTTGAGGTGATATAATTTTGTAGTTAATAAAGAGATTTGCAATGTTACAAGTAACCAGTTAATATACTGGAGAGATCGGGGTATGGGCCAAATAATGGAGGTGAGAAACACCATGAAGAAACAGGTATAATGCATCTGCCTAGAACCCTTCCCAGGAAGGGGAAGGGAGTCATGAGAGCTGCTATTGCAACTTGCAGAGAATCATTCATCTGTGATACATATTGAATTAGGATACATTTAAGAATGGATTATCTTGTGATTAAATAGGTCAAAGCACTGAGAAAGCACAGTGCATATAATAGCATATGTTTTAACATTTTTTTATGATCCCTGGAACATAGTTGGGAGAGCTGTATCCATGTCTTCCCAGAGTCTGAAGCCACCACAAAGAGAAATAGACATGTCCATTTTCTCACAATAGCTGCCATCATCAACAATCACCAGAGGAGGGACGGGGCTAAATCTAAGAATATTCTCTAGAAATGTTGGCTGTCCATGGCTCCTGTCAGGCCTGTAAACCGGAGACAGCTTTCTGGAGGAAGAGTGGGCCTATTGAGTGGGCATGCATAAGGAATACAATTAGTGTCACGTGCAACTCAGTGTTAAGATACATTCTCTTTCCCACTGGCTAGAACTCATAATGACCCAGTTTTGACCATGCAGGTGGCAGTAATGCCCCAGGATAAAAGCACAACATGATAGATAGAACACGGGTCCGTAAATGGTCAAAACCAGTAGGGCTGTCTGCCAACAGCAACACTAACAGCATACCACTACATGAGAGAGGAATAACATTTACCTTCTTTAAGAAACTGAAGTAAGCCCTAACTGGTTTGGCTCAGTGGATAGAGCGTCGGCCTGTGGGTTGAAAGGTCCCGGTCAAGGGCATGTACCTTGGTTGCGGGCACATCCCCAGTAGGAGGTGTGCAGGAAGCAGTTGATCGATGTTTCTAACTCTCTATCCCTCTCCCTTCCTCTCTGTAAAAAAAAAAAAAACCAATTATATATATATATATATATATATATATATATATATATATATATATATTTTTTTTTTTTTAAAGAAACTGAAGTAACATATCCTTTTTCAGCAGGTTAATCTTACCCTAATTAATACATCCTGAGTTTGGTCTCAACTCTTCTAGGCAGCAGATTCTACCATTGCTCTGCCCCATGCCCTTTGACACAAGCACCAGAAGCAAGAGCATCTGTCATTCCAACTGTAAGAGTCCTTCCAGATAGCTATGTCAGTTGATTGAACACTGAGACTAGGTAGTTAGAAGTTATTGTCTAAAGTAACTTTGAGAAATAACAGTTATGCTTCATCCCCAGAAACTCTCTTAAATGAGGTTGCTAAGATTAACTGTCTTAAAATCACTCACATTCTTCCCCTCCTAACCTCATTCTTGTCTCTGGCACAAACCCATCCAACTTCTCCCCAGACTTCTTCCAAAGTGCAGCTAAGAGGCTCAAGAGCATTATTTTTTAAAAATATATATAATTGATTTTTTACAGAGATGAAGGGAGAGGGATAGAGAGTTAGAAACATCGATGAGAGGGAAACATCAATCAGCTTCCTCCTGCACACCTCCTACTGGGGATGTGCCCGCAACCAAGGTACATGCCCTTGACTGGAATCGAACCTGGGACCCTTTAGTCCACAGGCTGATGACGCTCTATCCACCGAGCCAAACCGGTTAGGGCTCAAGAGCATCATTTTTAACAACTCCAGAAATTGCCATACACATCAGAGTCCAATTACTGTTTTGTACCCTTGTTTTTTCCTATCACTGTATGTTATTACCATTAGGTACAGGTCACAACTCTGAGACAGTAGGAAGTAGCTGAAAATTTCCTCTTTTCTTGTGATAATTCAACTCTTCTTGATTAAATTTGTACCATGTTCTTGGCTTATCTGAGTCTTCAGAGCAAAAGAATGCAAAATATTCCATTGTCTCCCTGGTTTGTCTGTCTTAACCTCTCACTGACCTGTATAATATCTCATGAGTTGACTAACTTCCCAGTCAGTTTTAAATACTTCCTCTTTGTATATCCCTTCCTCCAATGCAGGTGTCTCCATTTCAATTTTTCTTCTAATTAATACCTCCCTCACAATATCCTCTTTCTTCCAAACCATGAGGGGACATTTCTTTTTCTTATTTCATTGTATATCTTTGTATGCAATAGGATTCTTGATTGAGATGCCATTTTGTAACTTCCTGTTAGAATTCCCATTCCCCACACCTTTCTGAGCCCTTTTATAGTGACCTTATGGTCTGTCTTGGGGTCCAGGAGTATCACAGATGCCTGCAGCCTAACCAGATTTCTTTGCTCTTCCTCAGCCCAAAGCTGACTGCATTGCCCAGTCCCATTGTATTTTATAAGACCTGATGTCTAAGACCTATTACACAATTAGAAGCCATGTGTCATCTTGGGTCCAAGGCAGCGAAAAATCAGTGTGCTATCTTCACACTGTTCTTAATCCTTGGCAGGCCAGATGAAAAGGAAGAACTCAAGGTCCAGAGGAAAACAAAGCCAAAAGACAGAGGCGTCTGGGTCCTTGCAAGATCCTGTGGAAGGCATCTTTCAGGGACTGATAAAAACAAGAAATAAGTTTCTGTTATTTCTTGAAATATATTTTTATTGATTTCAGAGAGGAAGAGAGAGTGAGAGAGAGATAGATGCATCAGTGATGACAGAGAATCATTGATTGGCTGCTCCCTGCATGTCCCCTACTGGGGAACGAGCCCACAACCTAGGCATGTGCCCAGACCAGGAATCAAACCTTGACCTCTTGGTTTATAGGTCACCGCTTACCACTGAGCCATGCCAGTCAGGCAAATATTTGTTATTTTAAGCCACTGATATTTGGGTGTGGGGAAAGGGAAAGAAAGTTTGTTACTATGTTATAGCTTAGCCTTCCCTAACACACCAAGTAACTTTTCCTCAATTATACCTGAATGTCCTCTAATTGAGATTTTTAAATCAAAATAATTATGTGAAATAAATAAATCACACAAAAGATTAATTTAAACACTCATTTTTCTTAATAGGTTGCTATTCAGATTGTAATCACTGATATTTTCTCACTAAGGAGAGAAAATGTTAGGATGGTTTCAATTATTTTTTGAGTAAATGTTTTCATTGAACCATAATATACATACATATACATGTACATACATAGAAGTATAAAAGTCCTAAATACAAAACTTCATGTATTTTTTTACAAAGTGAACACCCTGTATTACCAACCTCCTGGTGAAAAAAACAAAATTATCTTCTTGCAAATGTCACTTCCACAGATTACTATTGCCTATACCTAAACTTCATATAAATTAAATCATATAATATGTACTCTTTGAAAAAATATTTTTATTGAATTCAGAGAGGAAAGGAGAGGGAAAGAGAGATAGAAAGATCAACGATGAGAGAGAAACATTGATTGGCTTCCTCTAGCATGCCCCTTACTGGGGATCTAGCCCACAACCCGGGCATTTGCCCTCGACTGGAATCCACTGAGCCAGCCCAGCTAGAGCTAATATGTACTCCTATGTGACTAACTTCTTCCTCTCAATATTATGTTTATGAGACTCATCCATGTTGTTGCATGTAGTAAATTTGTTGAGTTTTATTGCTGTCTAGTATTCCACTTTAAGAATATGCCAAATTTCTTTAAGCATTCTTCTGTTGATGGATATTGAACCAGGAAGCAGCTCAGGCACAAATATGCCACAACTTGATTTTGGACCTTCCAGACTCCAGAACTGTGAGAAATAAATTATTGTTTATAAGCCATCCAGCCTATGGCATTTTTTATAGCATATGGAACAGACTAAGATAGACATTATTTGTTTCCATTTTAAAGCAGTTACTAATAGTGTTGCTGTGAATATTCATATACATATCTGTTGGTGTATTTACGAATGTATCTCTGTTTGGTACATGGCTCTGGCACATGCTCAGTTTTAGCAAATACTGCCAATCCATTTTCAAAGTAGTTGTACCAGTTGACTTTTCCTCTAATAGCTCCCCATCCTAATTTATTGTTAATTGTTTAGTGTCAACTATCCTGATAGGTGTGAATATTATCCCAGTGACGTTTTAATTTGTATTTCTCTTATGATTAAGGAGTCTGAGCATCTATTCATGTGTTTATTGGCCATTTATATCATCTATTTTTGCATATGTGAAATGCCTAACCCAGTTTTTTACCCCCTCCTTTTCTTTTAAACTGATTTGTAGGCATTCTGTATATATTCCAGGCATGAGACTTTTGTCAGCTATGCATATTGTAAATATTTTCTCCCACTCTTTAGCTTTTCACCCACTTAACAGTGACTCTTAATAAACAGAAGTTCTTAATTTTAATGATTTCAATTTATCAATATTTCTCATTTTGGCTAGTGCCCAGTTTAAGAAATCTTGGCCTACTCCATGTTCATAAAGATATTCCCCTAAGCTAGCTTTTAGAAATGTTATTACTTTGGTTTCCACAAGAACTGATTTTTGTGTATTGGTTTTCTTTGTAGATATTCAATTGTCCTGGCACTATTTGTTGAAAAGAGCATCCTTTTCCCCACTGCCCTGCAGTGGCACCTTTGCTATCTATATACAAAGTGTGAGCTTATTTTTGAACTCTATTTTCCATTGGACTAGTTGCCTATCATTGTGATAAGACCACACTGTTTTAATTATCACTTTAGAATAAGGCTTGGTATTTGGTAATAAAAGTTTTCCAGCTTTATTCATCTTTAAGACTTTCTTTTCATATGTGTTCCCATATAAATTTTAGAATTGGTTTGTCAAGTTCTACAAAAAAATGCTCCTGGGATTTTGATTAGCATTGCATTGAATTGATAGATTAATTTGGAGAAAACGGAAATTATATAATAT
>PVJC01027292.1:0-23382 GCA_004026665.1 Murina feae | reverse complement strand
AATTGTTTATAAATGAATGAAATTAAAATTGTATTTCCAACACATTAATTTTTTTGCAGTCATATTTATTGTTAAAAGTATTACAGATGTCTCTTCTTTTCCACATTGACCCCTCCCAGCCCCCACCTAGGCCTTCACCATGGGTTATACACATATACAACAAACTGATGTTTTAAAAACTTTTTAGTGATCCTCAAATTAGATAATAATCAAGACTAAGACATTTCAAAATGGATACATAATAAAGTAAAATAGCCAGATGAATGTTAAAACATTATTATATATAAAATTAAAATTTTGGTACTGGCATATAAATAGTCATATTATCTAGTGACCTGACACAGAAATATGTATATAAGACAATCAACACTTAATGGAATACAGAAGGATTAATAAAGGAAAAGGCTGGGATAAATGGTTGATCATCTGGGGGAGAAAAACCTTTCCTCCAAATCTTCACTCACTTCATATTATATACTGAAACTCCAGCTATATTAAGAAAATTTAAGTTAAAAGAAATTTAAGCTAACAAAAATTTAAAAATGTGAAAGTGATCATTTATTGTACTGTTGGCTGGTAGAACTTTTCATATTAACACAGTGGAAGAAATTACAAACAAAAGAAAAAATATTGATAGAATTGACTGTAAAAATTTTGAAATCGTGATATGTCAATAAATAGCATAATATTGAGAGCAAATTATATTATGGAAAATGTTCCTAGCAATATAACTGGAGAAATTAAAGTTGAACTTGTTTCTAGTCAATGATAATGTCAAATTTCAACACAAGTAGGTCGAACTCAATGCCTTGTTCTTATTTCATTTAGGAATATAGCATAGCTGTTAAAATGCTATTTATGAAGGAAACCTTTGCAGAATTCTAAAACTGATTGCTTTAGGTGGTAAAATTAATGGATTTTTCTTTTTTGTTTTTATTTTCTACATTGAGTATGCATTAGTATTATGATTAGAGAAATAAATCAATTCTTGAAAAATCTATGTTTGAATTAGGAAAACGTGACTTGTGGGACAATTTGATTTATCATCCTATCACGTTGAGAAGTAATCCTATCTAAACAGGCTGTCCTCAGGTTACATCGGACTCAACATATGTTGGTTCGTGATTACGTTGCCATCTCCCATTTTAGTATTTTTAAAAAATTACGTCATTTTGACATATGTACATACGTGCTTTATGTTTTTTATTATTTATTTACCACAAGTAAAAGTTAGGAATTGTTATCTTTCTTTTAAATTTTTTTTAATGTTTCACTTCATTACTGCTCTGTGTGTGCTCCATGTGAGTGATGTAGGTGCTTATGTAGGTGGATTCCGACTTACAGTGATAATAATGTTACATCATGCTGTAGGAACATCTAAAACGTAACCTGAGGACCTACTGTACTAATAAAAGGGTAATATGCTAATTAGACCTGATATCCATCCTTCTGGACAAAGCCACTGTGACAGGGGCCAAGGCAGAGGCAGTTAGGGGCAATCAGGCTGGCATGGAGGTCAGTTAGGGGTGACCAGGCTGGCAGGGGAAGGCAGTTAGGGGTGACTAGGCCGGCAGTGGAGGGCAGTTAGGGGTGATCAGACAGACAGGCAGGCGAATGGTTAAGAGCCAATGGTCCTGGATTGCTAGAGGGATGTCCCAGATTGGAGAGGGTAGGGTGCAGGTCGGGCTGAGAGACCCCCATCCCTCCTGTGCACAAATTTCATGCACTGGGCCTCTAGTATAAAATAAAAGGCTAATATGCAAATTGACAGAATGGCAGGACGTCTGGTCACTATGATGCCCACTAGCCACCAGGGAGCTGACACTCAATGCGGGAGCTGCCCCATGGTGGACAGTGCACTCCCACACAGGGAGCACTGCTCAGCCAGAAGCTGGGCTCATGGCCGGCAAGCGCGAGGAGTGGGCCTGAGCTGGCAGTCGGACATCCTTCAAAGGCTCCCGGATTGCGAGCAGACTCAGGCTGGGCTGAGGGACCCCACCCCCCAATCCCCTGAATGCACGAATTTCATGCACCAGGCCTGTAATAGATAAGAAGAACCACTGTTTAGATATGTGTACACAGTTATATCTAACATGAAGAAATCATGGGCCTTTTGTTTATTTCTAATAATTCTGTAGACTTTTGCACATAGACTTGACTTCAAAGATTGTTCTGAATGGTTTGCTACAAATTAAACTTGTTATTTTGCTCCTTTTCTCTCTTTAGACTTTAAAGAGATTGATATTTCAAATGGATAGCTGTGATTTCTGGAATGTTTATTTCATTTACTGGTCTGTTTACTCAGAAAATTGAGTAAATATGTTTACTTCTTTTTCCCTCCAAATTAAATCCACTTAGCAGAGCATTTGAAATGAAGGAGTATTTAGAAATATTTTCCATCTGGAACCTGTATGATAAATCCTCCATTTTTGTTTTATTCCTGAACCTAATTGTTTTACCAACATATAACTTTTTCATTAAATTCATCACATGTATATGTTGATCATCTCAGTGCTAGTCACCACTTTTCTTAGGTTAATCAAAGAGCAAAACAGACAGAAATCCTGCCCACATAGAGCTTATAATGTAGTGGGGAATATAGGAAATGATTAATGAACATAGTAAACACATTAATTTAAAGCATCAAGTGATAAGTGATAGACAAAGAACAAGTATAAAGCTACATAAAGAGGGATTAGGAGTTATGAGTGGTGGTAGTAGGTAATCGGTTGCAGTTTTCATTGGGCTGATTAGGTTAGGTCTTGTTGACAGACATAAGAAGAAAGACTTGAAGTGGTAGGTCAAGGAATTAGCCATATGTGGCGGCGAGTATCCTAGTCAGATGGAATAGCCAGCGCAAACATACTGAATTAGGAGCATACCTGATGTTTTGGAAGAATGGGGAAGATTGGAGTGGCTAAAGCAGAGCAAATAAGAGGTAGGGGTAGTAGTAGGTGAGGTCAGAGAGGTGATGGGATACAAGCTTATGCAGGGCCTTGGTAGATTGGTGTATAAGGAATTTGGTGTTATTCTGAATGAAATAAAGAGTGGTATACTTTTGAGCAGAGAAGTAACCAGTTATATTCACTACAGTCTTCCTAGAAGAGGTCACATTTTAACTGGCCCTGGATGTGAAAGAATTTTCCAAGTAAAAAGATAGAGCTTTGCTTTGGCAGGCTTAATTTAAGAATATTTCTCATCATTGTTCTTATGAAAATAATGTGCTTTTTAAAACAAAGCTATATATGCTGCTTGATTTAAGGTTAAACTATTGTAATGTCATAGAACGAACTTATTTCTTTGTGACCTGTTATATCTGTAATCATGCTCATTTAGAAAATTGATGTTCTAGTCTAATAAAATTTAAGGAGTTCCAATAATCCCAGAGACATTTCTTTCCTCTTTTACGCAAATCCAATTAGTCTACTAACAGTGTCTTTAGAAAGTGAGTAATTGCCATTTGCCTTTCTACTATAAAACTATAAATTAAATTGAACCATCTTGGGTATCTTATTATTAACTAAAATTCATTTATATGTATTTTTATTTAAAAGCCTCTACACTCAGTTGTAAGAAATATGTATATGACAGAATTTCTGTCTTTAAGGTACTTAAGATCTGGTAAGGGAAATACATTATGCAAATTGTATAGTAAAATAAAATGTGAATTTACTAAGTAGGAGTCCTATAACATTGTTCTCTCTACTTTTGTAGAAATTATGTATTCAATCTGGTCAGACCTTCAAATTTAGTCTCCTCAAATTGAACTTTACCTATTGAATAATACTTGTATTTCTTTTTCTAACTCACTGTATCAAGTTTGAATTACCAACTTACTACCTGAAAATTCTATATACTGGTCTCTCTGTAAGTCATATCTTTCATTTGCACCAGTTTGTAATTTGGTTGAGAGCAAGGTTGTGGCCAGTACCTTCTTCTCCCTTAGGATACAGTCATAGTGTAGATGGTCAGTAGTTAATTGGTAGTGAAGCATAATAGGCTAGTGTGGTATATAATTTTAACTATAAATATATTGTACTTAATATTATGTTTCTGGAAAGTTTTACTGGAGAAGTTGACTGTAAAGTAACTTTTTGAGAGGATAATCTTTTTTTTTCAGTTGAAAATGAAAATGAACTTTAGGTAAAGATTTAGTAAAAACTGTTTGAAAGAGCAGTAATATTTTTTTCTCTTTAGCCGAGGGAAGTTTTTTTGCTTAGAAAATACTGTACCAACTCTGATTTTCCAAATGATCTCTACAAAATATTCAGTTAAAAAAATTCCAATACACAATCAAGTACTTGCTCATCATTAAAATAATAGTTTTGATACTATAATTACCATCAACAATTATTTTTTTACACCTGAATAATGTTAAATATTTTAATATTTGACATTTTTAGAATTTTAAATTTTGGAGGGAATTAATCTATGTTTTGTAATACTGTCAGTGTTTGTGATACATGTCATCACTTACTTTATTTTTTTAAATATATTTTTATTAGTAGCCCAATGCATGAAATTCATGCATTGGGGCGGGTTCCTCAGCCTGGCCTGCAATGATGCCAGCATCCCTCACCACAGACTCTGGCCTGAGGCCCTTGCCCTCCCCTACCTCTGCGTCTAGGGCACAGAGTCTGGCCCGAGGCCCCTCCCCTTCCATTCCTTTGCCCAGCCGGGTGAAGGACTCCAGCTAAAGCCCCTGTCCTCCCTTCTCTTCATCCAGCCAAGCACACGTGTTCAGCTTTAGAAGTTATTTACTTATTGATGGTAAGTAAATAACTTCTAAAGCTGAACGCGTCGCCGAGAGCCCAACATTCCTTGCCAGGGACTCTGGCTTGAGGCCCCTTCCCACCCCTCCTTTGGTGCGGACTCCAGTCCAAGGCCCCTGCCCTGCCCTCCCTCCACCCAACTGGGGTGCAGATGCTGGACATTCCTTGAAGCGGACTCCAGCCGGAGGCCCCTCCCCTCCTCTCCCTCCACACAGCCAGGCCAGATGCTGGGCTCACATTGCCAGTGCAACGCTGCCAGCATCCGGCCCCGGCCACTAATGGGCACTTCCATCTTTGTTGCAGAGTGATGGTTAACAAAAGTCCCGGAAGCCCATGGGCATGGCTATAGCCTTGCCTCCCAGGGCTGGCAAAAGTCCTGGGAGCCCGCAGCCATGGCTGCCATTGCCTCCTGGAGCACTTGATACCTGTGTATGCAAATTAATTGTCATCTTTGTCAGATAATTTGCATAGTCATTTCGATTGGCTGGTGGGCATAGCTTGTGGGCAGTTGGCCTTAGCGTAGCAAAGATCTGTCTAATTTGTATATTTCTCTACTATTTAGAATTGATTTCAGAAAGGAAGGGAAAGGGAGAGAGAGAGAGAAAAAAACATCAATGATGAGAGAGAATCATCAATCAGCTATCTCCTGCATGCCCTCCATTGGGGATCAAACCCACAACCTGATCATATGCTCTCTACCAGAATCGAACCCAGGACCCTTCACTCCACAGGTCAATGCTCCATCCACTGGGCCAAACCAGTTAGGGCTCATCACTTATTTTCTTACAAAAATGTCATTGATTCTTAATGTTTAGATAAGATTATTTGCATTATTGTTTGGCAAGATAGTTGATATCTTTGGTTTTTTGTGATGCCTGTTCTAAATCAGTTTGGAGCCAAAACATTGGAGGATGTCTTTTACCAAGCCATTTCTGTGCATAAGGAAAGATGTGTCAGGCCTTATAAGAAACTTACTGAATCAATGTAAAACCAATTTAAGCCTAAATATACTAATTCATAATTGTTAAACTTTATCTTAGATATTCATAGATGTTGAAATAGATTATTATATAGAACTTATATGTTAATAGCAGGAGAGATCACCCTATCTAATAAAAGAGTAGTATACAAATTAGTCATCACTTCGTCACAAAGATGGCTGCGCCCATAGCCACAAGATGGCAGCACCCAGTCCATCTCAGCCCCGCCACTGAAGTGGCCAGTCCTATTAGCCAGGCAGGAGGCAGGGGAGGGGCAGAGGGGTAGAGCAGTTGATCAGAGGGGCAGGGGCAGAGCCAGTGATTGGAGGGGGCAGGGGTGGAGCCAGCAATCGGACAGGTCTGGGGTCCCCTACCCAGGCCTGCAGCCTCAGCCAGACAAAGCTAGTGCTTGCAGGGTCCTGGAGGTCCCCTGCCCAGGCCTGCATCCTCAGCCAAAGGTTGCATGCCTGGGCAGGGGCGGAGCCAGCAAAAGCTGAGGCCTGGGCACAATCGGAGCCAGTGATTGCAGGGGCCTGGCTCTGCGAATCCAGCGATCAGAGGGGCTTGGTGATCTGCCCAGGCCTGCTACGTTGGCCAGAGTCTGCAGGCCTGGGCAGGGGCAGAGCTGATAATCACAGGGGTCTTAGGGTCCCCTGACCAGGCATGTAGTCTCGGCTAGAGGTGCAGGTTGGGGCAGGGGCAAAGCCAGTGATCGCAGGGCCTGAGCTCCACAAAGCTGGTGATCTTAGGGGCAGAGGCGGAGCCAGCGATGGCAGGGGCCTGGGCTGGGGCGGAACTGGCAAAGCAGGAGTCCAGGGGTCCCCTGCCCAGGACTGCAGCCACAGCCAGAGGCTGCAGGCCTGGGCAGAGGCAAAGCCAGTGATCGCAGGGGCCTGGGCTCCATGGAGCTGTATATCGGAGGGGCATTGGGGTCCCCTGCCCAGGACTGCAGCCTTGGCAGGGGTGGAGCCGGTGATCTCAGGGGTCTGGGCAGGGGCAGAATCGGCTTTGGCAAGGGCCTGGGCTGGGGCAGAGTTGGCAAAGCAGGGGTCTTAGGGTCCCCTGCCCAGGCCAGTAGCCTTGGCCAGAGGCTGCAGTGGGGCAGGGACAGAGCCAGTAATCGGAGGAGCCTGGGGATTCCCTATACAGGCCTGGAGCCTTGGCCTGAGGCTGAAATTGTGGGTAGGGGTGGAACTGGCAATCGCAGGGGCCTGGGCTCCACAGAGCCGGCGATCGCAAGGGCAGGGGCCTGGGCACGGGTGGACCCAGCAATCGGGGCAGGATCAGAGCCAGTGATCGCAGGGGCCTGGGCTCTGTGAAGCCGGTGATGGGAGGAGCTTGGGGGTCTTCTGCCCAGGCCTGCAGCCTTGGCCAGAGGCTGCAGGTCTGGGTAGGGGCAGAGCCAGCGATTGCAGTGGTCTGGGGGTCCCCTGCCCAAGCCTTCATCCTCAGCCAGAGGTTACAGGCCTGGGCAGGGGTCAAGCTGGAATTGGAGGGGCAGGGGCAGAGCTGGTGATGGGAGTGCACTACAGAGGAAACACCTTTTCTTACGGCTCACTGGCTAAGCGCCCTGTATGCCACTGGTAATATTCTTTAGTAACTTGGGTAATAAGAATCCAAAAAGATGATCTAGGGTTTTTCCACCATACTCCTGGAGAAAAAAACAAAGGTCTGCTGCTGTAGGGCTAAGAAATGTCATATCTTGCCTTAGCTGGTTTGGCTCAGTGAGTAATGCCTTGACCTGTCCACCGCAGGGTGTGGGTTCAGTTCTGACCAAGGGCATGTACCTAGGTTGCAGGCTCCTCCATGGCCGGGGCCCAGGTCCCAGGTCAGGGCATATGGAAGAGGCAACCAATCAAAGTGTTCCTCTCACTTAGATGTTTCTCTGTTTTTTTCTTCTCTTTCACATTCTCTAAAAATCAATGGAAACATATCCTCAGGTGAGGATAAAAAAAAGAAAGAAATGTTATATGAAAGACACATCTTGAAAATGCCTAAAGAAAGTTGTCATTTTCTCATGGTGAAGGGACCTGGAGTCCATGTAGATGAAAACACCTTGGTGGCTGTGATTACTGGCAGTGGCTGCAGCAGCGGGGTGATGGGGCTATTGCCTTCCCCAGATCAACCCAGTTGCTTCCCACAAAGGGAGGCCATACTGTGGCCTAGGCCCGCTCCCCAAGGGGATCAGGGACCCGGCCTAAGCTGTCAGTAGGACATCCCCTAAGGGCTCCCAGTATGTGAGATGGGGCAGGCTGGGCTGAGGAACCCTCCCAGTTCACAAATTTCACGCACTGGGCCCCTAGTATATAAAAAATGCGTAACGTGTGTCTGACCGTTTGTTTGACTGTTTGAGCAGTCTCTATGACATGCACTGACGACCAGGGGGCAGAAGCTGCAACCAGTAGGGCCATTTCAGGCTGCCCACAGTCCCTTCAAGGTTTGGGTCCCTACCGGGGTGCCTGGCTGGAAGCAGGTATCTGGGATTTACTTCTATAATGGAAACTTTGTTGCCTTAGTCCCACGCTGGAAGCTTGGGTTGCCTCTGGCAACCCAAGATCCCAGCCCGACAGGTTTTGGGGTTTATCTTCTGTGATTGAAACTTTGTAGCCTTGAGTAGAGCTCAGGGCCCACAGGGCCCTGGCTTCCTCCATTGCCTGTGGCAGCTCCAGCTCCGTGGCTGCCGCCATCTTAGTTGAGTTAATTTGCATATTTACTCCTGATTGGTTGTTGGGCGTGGCTTGTGGGTGTGATGGCGTGAGGGTTAATTAGCATATTGCTCTTTTATTAGATTAGATTATGACTGTTTTGGAGACTTTTAACTACCGTAGAAACCATGTACATTAGCATTGTTATCAACATATGAGAAATTAGAATTTGTGAATTCTTAAAATATAATAAGAAAAATAATTTCTGATTTATAAATAATTTCCTCCTTTTTCTTGGTAGCGGATACTTTGTTTTCAAGGAGGCTCAATGGGAAATACAAGCTTGAGCGACTTGTTCCAACTGCAGTATATCAGCACATGAAAATGCATAAACGAATTCTTGGACATTTGTCATCTGTGTACTGTGTAACTTTTGATAGAACTGGCAGACGGATATTTACTGTAAGTAATTTTAAAAGTATCTTAATTCATATGGAAAATTGAAGAAACATTGCATATAGTTGAACTTCAGATAAAATATTTTTCCTTTTAATAAAAAACTGGAAATTCGGGTAATTTAGCTTATTCACAGAAGATTTTACTTAAGACTGGACTTTATCCAGGTTTGGAAAATTCCTAAAAGACATGTTATATCACAGTCACAGGTATATTATAGTTCCACATCATGGATACGTGTAATTCCTAGCATTATTTCAAATATGTAGTTTTAAATTTTGTAAAATGTCAAATAATAACTTTAATTCAAAACCCAAGGGCATTTCCAAAGTATGTTAAGTGTATTAGAGGAGACTACTAAATGTGTCTTTTTATATTATTTGTAGAAAACAGCTAGTCTATGGGAAATTTCCCTTTAAAATTGTGGTAGAAAAAATTCTGAGCATATTTAACATGCTTTGTTTATTATCTTCTTAACACCTCTTTAATGTGTATGATGTTGTATTCAAAGAGGCTTTTTGGGTTTATTTTTTATTCTTTTAACTTGTTGAATGGAGAAAAGCACTGGTTTTCAGTTTTAAGTGAGAAAATTATTTTGGGGGGAATTTCAGTTTATTTTTGGACATCTTAACTATTACATCTACTAAGGGTAATACTTTTCATATTAACAATACTTGTACTTACAATTAAATTACTCACAATGTTCTTAATTTCTTTTGAAATAAGAAAACAGCAAATGGAAGTTAAAATGGAAATTTCTGTCTCTGTCTATGAAGCAAGCAGCTGTGAATTTTACACAGTAGAGACAGTTACAGATTTCCCTTTTAAGTAAACATGCTTATAAACTGAGATTTATTCATATCTACTTCTCCTGTACTTTTATGCCTAGTCATTGGTAAACCAGTATGATGTGAAGAGATTTTTATACATATCTTTTCTTGGTTCTAATTCTTTCCAGGTATTTGTAGGTCATTTTCTACCTTAATAATCCACCCTTTTATCTCTCTCTCTCTCTCTCTCTTTTTTTTTAATTTCCATGGTTCTCTATGAAGCAGCATAAAAGTGAAAATTTTTAAATTTTCTAACAAAGGCTATTTTCACAGTGAAGAATAGGTATATCTGTTTGTTAAAATTTCTGTCATATCTGCAACAATAATTACAATTAGCTTTTTCAAATTTGTTATACTAATATTTAAATTCAGTTTTCAAAACAAAATGAATATTTCATTTCTAATGTTTAAAAGAATTCTTTCAAAAATAGTAGTCTGAAATAATGAGAAAAAAGCATTACATTGTGTTTATACTTCATTTCGATGAGTTAAAAAGTTACGCCATTGCATTGAGATTATAAAAAATACATAATTTCTTAGTCTTTGATGTGTGTAAAGTACCTTGTGAGAATTCTTTTTTAAAGATTTGAATTAGGTCAATAATCTAGAAAATTTTTTAGGGAAGTGGAATGAAATAATAATATTTTTACTCATAAGTTTTGTTAGAGCTGTAGGTATAGAGTTGGAAGATTCCCTACCCCCATCCCTACTCTGAATCAGTGGTTAGAAAACTACTGTGAATAAAGGCTAACTTACCACCTGTTTTTGGAAATAAAATTTTATTCAAATATAGACATGCTTAATTGTTTATGTATTGTCTATGGTTGCTTTTGCAACAGCACAGTTATGTAGTTACGACTACAAAGCCTAAGGTAATTACTATCTAGGTTTTTTTAGGAAGTCTGTCTCATTTGTAATTTTTTATTGGTGATTGGTAGTCACAGATTCCAAAATGTTTCCTTGTGAATAGAAATGCAAAAATATGAGTCTGTTATTTAAAATTTCTTGTATACTTATGATTAACCCCTCATTTGCCAGGTAGGATAAATTTGTGTTCACTGTTCATAACTTTATAAAGTGGGATTGCTGCTGGGTGGGTATTCACTCATTCCACTGGGAACACACTAGCCACTGACTAATGCTTTGAAAAGTGTTAGGATAAGGCTTTAAGATAGTAGAGCATGAGTGATAGTAGATCATAGTATTCTCTCAGGAATAAGCCATTCACTCAAAATACCATCTTTCATTCCAGTAAGGGGTCACACTTGTTATTTATTGGAATAGCAATTCAATAGTAGACTAACCAGTATTTCCTATTTATATCTTATGTGCCTTAAGACCTTATACATTTATTACAAAGGTTTTTGTGCAGATATATTTGAAAGCTTTTTCCAAGGGACTAATTCTCTTGAGTTTTTTTCTGAGTAGGAACAGCTAGCAGTGTGGTTAAGAGCCTCAGTTTGGCATTAGGGGACTCTTAGTTCAACTCATAACTTTATCACTTCCTAGCAGTTTAGCATGGACAGATGATCTCATCCCTCTAATCACTAATGTCTCATGTCAAAAAAAAGTGGGAGGGGAATAGGTAATAGTATAACGCACAGGAAATTTGTGGGATAACATGAAATAGTGTATATAATTAGTATAGAACAAGATGTACAGTAAGCAGTCATTAAGTTTTACCTGCTGGTCTTAGTTTCATAGATAGATTTAAATAAATTTTATTTTTTTTATCCATAGAAGAATCTTATTTATAAACTAGAGGCCTGGTGCACAAAATTTGTGCACTCGGGCGGGGGGGTAGTCCTCTTGCAGTCCCAGAGCCCTTGGGGGATGTCTGACTGCTGGCTTAGCCCCCCACATCCCCCCAATCAGTAGGACATCCCAGTGCTATCGCCACTGCGCTCGCCAACCGTGAGCCCAGCTTCTGGCTGAGCAGTGCTCCCTGTGTGGGAGCACAGTGCCACCAGGGGGAAGCTTCTGTGTTGAGCATCTGCCCCCTAGTGGTCAGTGCGTGACATAGCAACCAGTTGTTCCACCATTTGGTCAATTTGCATATTAGCCTTTTATTATATAGGATGCTATACAAGATTGAAACTGAAATCATTATAATTGATAAGTGAAATTCTATATTAGGAAAGTTTGCCATTATTTTATACTAGAATATTTAATAATAGATGTTTCCCAGTAGAAAAATGAGAAGAACCCAGGGAGGGAGCTAGCATAATTACCAAGTAGTACTTGATCTCTAATTCTCTCTCTTAGTTTTTAAATTATTTTTACTTGGTTTCAGAATCATTGCCTTAAACAATATTTATTTAAGAAAGGTAGAATTAACGAATTCTCTCAGGAGTAAGCCATTCACTCAAAATACAAAATTACATTGAGGACCATATAAAAAGATCATCTGCCCTCCCCTTCCCTTTTAGAAACAAAATGTCTCTCTTTTTTCAAAATAAGGCAAATGAGCATGAAATATTTCCATAAAGGCAATAAGTTATAAGGAATATTAAATTATGCTCTTTTTTTTTGTTGTCTAAAGTTTTACATATGTCTCCCAATTTGACTTATCCCCATTTGACTCTACCCATCCCCCCCCCCCCCCAAGGTTATGCATTCTTTTAACACACTTCAGTCTTCAGGAGCCAGACACTGTTTTTAAACACTTAGGATATAGAAGTGAAACTCATAGTATCTTGTGTAGAGTTCACAGATTGTCAACAGACAATATTGATATAATGTGAAAAGACAGAGACTGTTCAAGCTACAGAGATATCTATCATAGGAGATAGGTAACTAATCCAGCTTACAGTAGAGACTAGAAGCCCTATGCATGAAATTCACGCAAGAGTAGGCCTTCCTTCCTCCAGCTGCCAGCACCGGCTTCCCTCTGGCACCCAGGACCCGGGCTTCCCTCGCAGGCCAGCTTTGGCTGGAAGGTCATCCTGAAGGACATCTGGTTAATTAGCTCATTACACTTTTATTATTATAGATGGTAAGAGAAACTTACTAGAGAAGGGACACTTCAGCTGAGTTGAGCTAGACTTTGCAGACTTTGGGAAAGACATTTATAAACTTTAGGAGAATGTAATGTACAATTGTGAATTATTGGATATGGCAGAGAATAAATATGGGTCATCATTAAACAAGAGCTAGAGAATGGTGGTGAGGACAAAATCCTCAGTATCCTTTTGGGCATATGAAAGATTGGGTTTCTTGCCTGAAGTCAATGGAGAGAAAATGACAAATTGAGAGAAAAGAATGAGTAGAAATTCTTTTTAAAAAAATATATTTTATTGATTTTTTTACAGAGAGGAAGGGAGAAGGATAGAGAGGTAGAAACAATGAGAGAGAAACATTGATCAGCTGCCTCCTGCACACCTCCTACTGGGGATGTGCCCACAACTAAGGTACATGCCCATGACCGGAATCGAACCTGGGACCTTTCAGTCCGCAGATCAATGCTCTATCCACTGAGCCAAATCCGTTAGGGCGAGTAGAAATTCTTTTAATGACACCCTTGGCATTATTAAAGAGGATGGATTGAAACTAAATATATACAGAGGAATTGGTTCTAGCAGTGACCCATGAAAGAAATCATCAGGGCTTAAACAGAGCCACAATGGAAGTAGGGATGGAATTAACAGATTAAAACTAGAATCTCTAGAATTTAAGAAATTCATTTGAATGTAGGGAGAGTTGAGGAGAGACATGTTTTTAACTTGTGTGACTGGTTACAAAGTCCCGTTACTATCTGTGATGTGGGGATTTAAATGGAGAAGTTTGTGAGAATGGGACATGTTGAATTTGAGATATTCATGTAGCTATCTAAATAGGAAAGTTCAAAAGGCTGTAGGAGCTCAGGATAGAGAGCTAGGCTAGAAGATTGAGCTTGGGAATCATTGAATAAGGAAATTGACTATATTACCTCATAAGTATGTAATGGAAGAAGGCTGAAACTTTCACCCTTTAAAGCAGACCACAAAGATAAGGAGAGGAATCAGTAAAGACTGAGAAAGCGCTGCCTAAGAGGGCAGAGAAAAATAAAAAAGAAATGGTATTGTAAAAACCAAAGGATTACCATTTCACAAAAGACCGAAATCTGAAGTGAAATTAGAACTGAAAGACATCTTTTGGATTTGACAAGGCAATTAATGACCTTGGCAAAAAAAAAAAGTTTTAGTATTAGGGTTAGGAGTGAGATTGTAATGCACTGAGGAGGGTTCTTAGGAATTGAAAAATTGAAGAGACTTGATATAGACTTAATACTCTAAAAAGCTTGACAATTGAAAAAGAAAGGCTGTTTTCTGAATGTGGAGTACCACCACTGAACTTCATACTTACATTGTATTTTCTACTATGTTGCAAAAATTTGTTAAGATGTCTGTTAAATTAAGAGTTTCTTAATAAGAAAGACTTTTTCATGATTAGGAAAAAAACAAGAATAGTAGACTCTGATAGGGGAGATAAGTGTGAATGTCTGTAAGACAAATTCCCTTCTGTGCTTCAAGTTACACTGGTCTTTTTTTGTACTGGGAACTTGCAAAACCCATTAATGACTTACAGACTTTTTGTATGAGCTATTTCCTTTGCCTGGAATTGTCTGCTTCAAAATATTTCTTTCTTATTCCTGTATTAGCTGTTCTCTGTTCAGATGCCAATTTCTTAGAGATTCTTCTCTGCTTACCTTCCTGCCCCTACTCCACCAGTATCTATCTCATTCCTGTATTTTTCCTGTAATCATTCTCTGAAATTTTTATAACATTTTTTATTGTGTCTTTTACTGAGTTCTGTGAGGATAGAGACCTTGACTACTTTGTTACCATTGGCTAAAATAGAAATGCATGAGTGATTCTGCTTTAAATAGGTAAATAGTGAAAGAGAAAAGGAAACCTCTTTACAGATGAATGCCAACTAATAACTTAGAAAGAATGGTGGTTTAGCAGCCATCATAGTACTGGTTGATTCATTTGTGTATCATCAATGACAGCTAACACTGGTAGAGGATCTTAATTTGAAGATCTTGGCATAATTTTGCAGTGTTTCCACAAGATACTATCTAATTAAATATACTAATCAATTAAAAGAGGATAAACTTCAACTTTTCAGGGTAGAAACCTTGGAAACACTAAACAAAGTTCACTTTATTAGTGGTGGGGATGGCTTGACAGTATGTGTCCTCTGAAGTGTTGCACTGAGAAAAATACAGCATCTTGTCTGTGGGATATACCAAGTCACTAAGACCTGGGTCTGATCAAGAAACATTAGACAGACTTAAGGGTCAGGGTCATCTACGGAATGTAAGCTCTGTATTATTTATAAATTTCTGAGACGAGAAACACAGAGAAAGCCTGAGGAAGTATTCCAAATAGAGTAAAGAAACAATATAACTAAAATGTAGCAAGTATTGCTATGTGGGACCCTAGCAAACAGGAAAATGGGACATTCTTGGGATAGTTGACAAAATTTGAATGGGGCCTGAGGGTTTGATGGTAGATTTATCAATATCAACTTCCTAACTTATGTAGGTGAGTGTCCTTATTTTAGAGAAATATACCCTAGACCAGTGGTTCTCAACCTTCTGGCCCTTTAAAACAGTTCCTCATGTTGTGACCCCACAACCTAAAATTATTTTCATTGCTACTCATAACTGTAATTTTGCTACTGTTATGAATCGTAATATAAATATCTGATATGCAGGATGATCTTAGGCGACCTGTGAAAGGGTCATTCAACTGCAAAAGGGGTCGAGACCCATAGGTTGAGAACCACTGCCCTAGGCTATTTGGAAGTGATGAGACATCAAGTCTGCAGGCTGCTCTTAAAGGGTGCAGAAAAAGGTGCATGTGTGTATGTGTGTGTGTGTGTGTGTGTGTTATGGAGAGATAGGAAGTGAAGAGAGGTGCTGGAGCAAATGTAGTGAATTATTAATAGTTGATGAGTCTGGGTGATGAGATACTGAGATACTGGCACTATTCTTCGTTATGTTTTAAAAGTGCATGACAGGTATTTGTAGGAATAATGGTAAGTATTCAGTAAGTTGGTTAATAATGGAAAGGAGAATAAAGGATGGTAATTCATAGGAAGAAAAAATTGTGAAATATTGTGTGGGTCAAGAAGAAGGAACTAGGAGAGCCAACAAAGTTATGAGAAGAGATCATTGATAAGCAATGGTTTTTGAGGAGGATATATAGATGAGTAAGTAGGTGAAGATGGGATATATAAAAGAGCAGCTTATTTTGACTACTTAGGAAGATAGTTAATTATGTTTCAGAGTGAACAAATCCTACTCTTCAATATGAAATATTTTATCTGCTAAGAATCTTCGCTAGGAAATGGGACTGGATTTTAGACATGAGTGATACAATAATAGTAGAAGAAAAGAATGGTGAATACAGACCAGTTAGGAATTTAAAAAAAAAAGATTACCGATTAGCCTTAGGTGGACAGAGAGTGAGAAAATTGAGCATATGTTGAAATGCTTGTTGCTGAAGTTTAGGGTAATTTGTAAGGAAAATGAAACAGGTCTGATAGATTGATAAGAAAGAAAACCAGTGGTATTGTCTTGAAGAAGGAAAAAAAAGAACATTGAACTAAATTTAAATTGTAAGCAATTTTTAGCTGCTTGAAGAGCAAGAATACTTTTTAGCTTAAATAAGAAAATTACATTGTAGAATACATAGTATTTTAAACATTTAATTATTTGTTCTAGTGGCACCAAGAAATAAAATCTGACTTACAAAGTAGCAAGAGAAATAAGAATTTTCTTTATTCTGACAAGAAAACCAAATTCTCCAAGATAGAAGTTTAGAAATTACATAATTTCTCATACCTTTTGTTAAAGAAATAATCTTTGGTTGATCTTCACGATTGATGCTTCTCTTAGCAGGAAAAGGTTTATAGGTCTACTTTTTAATTTTAAGGGCATCTGAGCAGAAGTAACCTACTGTACTGTTTACAACTGCATGCAGTTTTCTGCTTGCAGAAGTCAATCATTCTTTGTCATGTACTGCTCCACCCTGTACTTTTCATTGAACAGTTCACATAGTTGTCACCTCTAATCTGCTAGCTTTTAGTTTAAATAAAGAAATGCATACAATTCAATTAAACCTTTTAAAACTTGTCTTTCAGAAACTATTAAATTTTGGGGGTATAGACTTTTGGTTCTGCTTTAGTCTTCATAGAATTTAATTGATTCAAAGTCCTGTGTCTGAAGTGATTTCATAATGTTTTCATATAAATAGGAGATTTTTTTCTAGGTCTTAAGGAGAATTTTAACACCCAAGTATATAACAAAGTAGCGGAGAAAGCCTTGTCACAGAGACCTGTGGGACTTTACCAGCTTACCAAAGCCAAATGTGTACTGGACATTGCCTTATGCTTTATTTTTGGAGAATGTTAGTATTTGGTAGACAAATAAAATAGGAATTACCTGTATTGTTAGATTCAAATGTATGTAGGAAGAAAACTATTTTATAATCGCCTTAAAAGTATTAAAAGAAATAACAATGATTCTGGAGTAAGTGTCTGCTTCTGTTTGCTTCCTCTGTCCTAAGCTAAGGTGCATAACGGTTTATCATTATGTACCTGATTTCTTTAGGTGTGGTGGTGGAATAAGCAAATTTATAGGGTACTTCAAACTAAATTCCTATTCTTAGGCAAATTTAAGGTTTATTTAAATCCCACCCTTTCTTACCAGGACTTTTCACTATGTGGTTGTTGTTTTTTCAGGATTAAAAAAAAAACAAAAACTTTTTTTAAAAAAAAATAGCTTCCTAAGCTTTGTCTTTGCATTGAAGATGTTTTGACATTTTTAAAAAACACACTACTATATACTTGGTGTCACACTTGGGGGATTTAAGTAAACTAAAGCTGTACATTCTTATTGTAATGTTTTCAGTTTATGCTAGTTTTGACATAGACAAATGGTAACATATTAATGAACATACTTTTACAGTAATTACAAAAGGTTTTCATTACTGAAAAGTGAAAATAATGATCCATTGCTATCTGTTTGCTTGGCATTAAATGAATGTTTTAAAAAAAGCATTTTTAGATTTGTACCTAGCTAGATTATGCATTTCTTAAAACATTGTGGCAAAAAATAAAACATTGTGGCTCAAAGAATATAATGACCATGTCATGTCTGCATAAAATTCTTCTGTAGTTACCTCACCAGGTTAAACCCAAACCTCCTTAACAGGCATTTTTAAAACACTCTATCTTCCTCAGATAAAATCTTTTTAGCTGGATTTTTTACTTACATTATACTTTGTGCTCTCAACGTTTTTCACCTTGCCATTTTATAATTCTAGCAACTGAAAAATGACTACTTTATTTTCTCCTAAACCTTAGAACTTTGCTGAAAAAAGTTGTCAGCTGAGGTTTTTCTAAAATCATACTATCTTATTTTATCAGGACTTTCACTGTTGCTCATGGATTTTATTTTATTTTTACCTTTTTTTTTATTCTTATTTTTTCATATGTCTATAAACTTTCCTTACTTTTTGGGGTTCCTTTTTTTGTTTACCCCTTCCCTCATTTTAGGAAATAATCCTCAGATGCTTGTTTTACTTGCTAAGGTTAAAATCATCTAATTTCTTTTAATTTTAATACTAGAGGCCTGGTGCACAAAAATTATGCACAGGTGGGAGGGGATATGCCCCTCAGCTCGGCCTGTGCCCTCTCACAGTCTGGGACTCCACAGGTAGGGTCCCTAGGCCTGGCCCACGATCAGGGCCTATGGGGGCTTTCCTTCCCATAGCTGGCAGCCTATGGGGGCTTTCCTTCCCATAGCTGGCAGCTGGCTCCACCTCTGCTGCTGCCACTCTTGCCATCTGTGCAGACCTATAAACCTTTTCCTGCTAAGAGAAGCATCAGTCGTGAAGATCAACCACATAAACATAACATTGCTTTTATTTTAATGTCCATAATTCTTTTTTTTAAAATGTGCTTTATTGATTTTTTACAGAGAGTAAGGGAGAGTTAGAAACATCGATGAGAGAGAAACATTGGTCAGCTGACTCCTTCCTGCACACCCCCTACTGGGGATGTGCCTGTAACTAAAGTACATGCCCTTGACCAGAATTGAACCCGGGACCTTTCGGTCCACAGGCCATTTCTCTATCCACTGAGCCCAACTGGTTAGGGCCATAATTCTTATTTTCACAATTTTGATTGAAAGACTGCAATGTCCTACTCTTTGGTTTATTATTGACCTCATTAACATTTGAGGTTTGATTGTGGGAAAAAGGTCATATGTTCAGAATTTCTCTCTACAGTATGTGTTTTTAAAAGGAATTTTGTCCTTTCACATTTGATTTAAACACATAGTGCATTTAAAAATATTTTTCTAGCCCTAAGTGGTTTGGCTTAGTGGATAAAGCATTGGCCTGCAGACTGAATAGTCCTGGGTTCGAGTCCAGTTAAGGGCACATGACTGGTTGCTGGCATGATCCCCAGTAGGGGGTGTGCAGGAGGCAGCGACCAATGATTCTCTTTCATCGTTGATATTTCTGTCACTCTCTCCCTTTCCTTCCTCTCTGAAATCAATTAAAAAATACATTTTTTAAATAAAAATGTTTACCCAGTAAATTTAATTTTCTCCTATTTTGCAGTCCTTTTAATTATTTAGTATATTTATATTTCTAATAGTCATTTTGAATTAGGTGAATTTGTCAAATCATCTGCAGTTTCACATTCCCATTAAGATAAATTATTACAATTAATGGTGCGTGGAATAGAAATTGCTTATGAATGCTTTAGAATTCTGTTTCAGATTCTACCAGTTCTGGGATGCAGGGGTTAGAGTGGAGATAACTACTCAATAGGATCATGGAAGGAGGATAGTAAAGAGAAATTTCCCAGAAAGGTCACTTATAAATATTTCTCTCCTGCAATTTAATGGAAGAAAAGAAAGGTTAATTGGGATAATACACACGCAGTGAAAATGTGCATAGTGCTTTTGTTGTTTTCTTTTTTTTTTTATTACTTGTCTAAATAGAGTAAAATTATAAAGTAATATTAAATTGTTAACATTACTAAATAACAAACTCAATATGAACATAGTGGGTCTTTTTGTTAGGTTTTAATCAGTGAAAATTCACTGGAGGTGTATTTTTAGATCATAGGTTGCCACTCTCATCCTATATAGTAAAAGCCCTAAGGGTGTAATGACCACCAGGGGCCAGACACTCAACTCAGGAGGAGGGGAAGGAGGGTGCAGTGAGGCCTGGAGGTGCATGCTATGGCCCAAAGATCCCAGAAACCTCAAGCCCAGAGCTTGCTTTCCATTAAAAAAAAATAAATTGGGGGGAAAAAAATGGCCAGCGCTGCCACACTGGGAAGAATGGTTCCAGGAGGGAAAGGCCTTCCCAGGCCCCACCTGGCCTGGCTGACACAGGGACTCACCAGTGACTACATCCACTTCCACCTCCTGGCTTCCTGCCTGCCCTTTTCTAGACTATGTGTGTGCTTGGAGATGTGGCTTCGGCCTCCCTGGCCAAAAGCACTATATCAGCTCTGGCTTCCAGCTTCTGGCTTCCTGTCCATCCCTTCACATACTATGCATACTATGTGTGCTTGGTGGCGTGGCTTCGGCCCTCCCCTTCCCCCCCAGCCAATAGCACCGCAGCACAGTCAGAGAGTGGCAGGACACAGCCACTAGCTGGCTGGGCATTGATTTGGCCGTGTGACTGACATCCATGTGAGTTACACTGCATGTTTATATTTGTAGAGAAGCAGGACAGCCCTCCTGCCTCCTGCTTCAACTTCTAGGCTAAGAAAGGCCTGTTGATCTCCATGTTTCTCCTCCAGTCCGGAATCAAAACCTCTTGGGGGATAAATGATTTCAGCAATGGCCCCAACACATGCTCTGTGTCACTGTCACAGACATTCTCAGTCGTTACAGCCTGTTCCTCAGCCCACAGTGCCCTGCTCCACCCACTGCCACTCCTCACCTGATACCCCCTGAGGACCACCTTATGTTATCTTATCTGAAATGTGAGGAAGATCTCAAATGCCCCCCGTCAATAGTTCCCTTGCCCTACCTTTCTTCCTCTAAAAAGTTTGCATTTTAAAAATACATACTTAATTGATTTTGGAGGGGAATTGTGATAGAAACATCAATGATGATAGAGAATCATTGACTGGCTGCCTCTTGCACATTCCAAACTGGGGATGGAAACCTTCCCTGGCCCACCCCCCAGCCAGCAGGTCCCTAGTGGCGGTGCAGCACTGAGGTTAGGCGAGAGGGGAGGCAGGGAACCTTGGGGTGGCGGGCACCAAGGATAGCCTCGGCATCTGGTGTCTGTTCCTTCTGCACCCAGCCGGGTCACTGTCACCTCAAATCCGCTGGGGCCTTCGGGCCCTGATCAGCCTGGCCCTGATCGGCCCGGATAGCCTGCCAGGCTTAGGGGACCTCACCCAGGCATGAATTTCATGCACCAGGCCTCTAGTTTTCAATAAAGTTTTGGTTAAAAAGCTGTGGGCTTTTTTCCCCAATTAACATGAAAAATGTGAAACACTTTCTACAGTAGAATCTAAAGCAAAGTCTTAGATACATAAGAACAAAATGAGTTGTATCAGTAATGTGATGCATGAGATGTGAATTTTCTTTTTTCATATAGTCTACCTATATTAGCATACTTGAATTTTTATTTTTGTTGTGAATGTAGGTTAGAGCCAAATATCAGCTTAATTAATAGAAGGTCAATAAATTGACTTAATTTGTGAAATTTAGTGAAATTGAGAGTTGAATGAATTCTGTGAAGCCATTTTTTATATTTTGTTTTTTTGCTTAAAATATTACAAAGAGTAGTACATATGTCTCCTTTTTTTCCCCCTTGACCTTCCCCCAGCCTCCCCTACCCCCCCGTGTTTTGTGTCCATTGGTTATGTTTATATGCATGCATAAAAGTCATTTGGTTGATCTCTTACTCCCTACCCCAACCCTCCCCGGCCTTCCTGCTGTAGTTTAACAGTCTGTTGGATGCTGCTCTGCTTCTATATCTATTTTTGTTCATCGATTTATAATGGTCTTTATTATCCATAAATGAGAGATGTCATGTGGTATTTTTCTTTCATTGACTGGCTTATTTCACTTAGCATAATGCTCTCCAGTTCTATCCATGCTGTTGCAAATGGTAAGAATTCCTTCTTTTTTACAGCAGCATAATACTACATTGTGTAGATGTACCACAGTTTTCTAATCCACTCATCTGCTGATGGGCCTTAGGCTGATTCCAAATCTTAGCTATGGTAAATTATGCCGCTATGAACATAGGGATGCATATATCCTTTCTGATTGGTGTTTCTGGTTTCTTGGGATATATTCCTAGAAGTGGTATCACTGGGTCAAATGGGAGTTCCATTTTTAGCTTTTTAAGGAAACTCCATCCTGTCTTCCATAGTGGTTGTATCAGTCTGCATTCCCACCAGCAGTGCACAAGTGTTCCTTTTTCTCTGCATCCTCTCCAGCACTTGTCGTTTGTTGATTACAGGTGTGAAATGGTACCTCATTGTTGTTTTGATTTGCATCTCTCGGATGAGTAGTGACTTTGAGCATGTTTTCATATGTGTCTTGACTTTCTGAATATCCTCTTTTGAAAAGTGTCTATTTAGGTCCTTTGCCCGTTTTTTGATTGGATTGTTTATCTTCCTTTTGTTAAGTTGTATGAGTTCCCTGTAAATGTTGGAGATCAAACCCTTATCAGAGATAACATTGGCAAATATGTTCTCCCATGCAGTGAGCTTTCTTGTTGTTTTGTTGATGGTATTTTTTGCTACACAGAAGCTTTTTATTTTGATGTAGTCCCATTTGTTTATTTTCTCTTTAGTTTCCAATGCCCTAGGAGCTGAATCGGTGAAGAAATTACTTTAGCATATGTCTGAGATTTTGTTGCCTTTGGATTCCTTTAGTATTTTTATGATTTCCCGTCTTATATTTAACTCCTTTATCCATTTTGAGTTTATTTTTGTGTATGGTGTAAGTTGGTTGTCTAATTTCATTTTTTTTGCATGTATCTGTCCAATTTTCCCAAAACCATTTGTTGAAGAGACTGTCTTGACTCCATTGTATGTTCTTGCCTCCTTTGTCAAATATTAATTGAGCATATTGGTTCAGGTCGATCTTTGGGTTCTCTGTTCTATTCTATTGATCTATATGTCTGTTCTTGTGCCAGTACCAGGCAGTTTTGAGAACAGTGGCTTTGTAATACAGCTTGATAACTGGTATTGAGATCCCACCAACTTGGTTCTTCTTTCTCAGGATTGCTGCAGCTATTTGGGGTCTTTTTTTATTCCAGATGAATTTTTGGAGAGTTTGTTTTAGGTCTGTGAAATATGCCGTTGGTATTTTAATGGGTAGTGCATTGAATTTATAGATTGCTTTGGGTAGTATGGACATTTTAATGATATTGATTCTACCAATCCATGAACATGGTATGTTCTTCCATCTGTTTATGTCTTCCTCTATCTCTTTTTTCAATGTCCTGTAATTCTCTGAGTAGAGGTCTTTTACCTCTTTAGTTAAGTTTATTCCTAGGTATTTAATTTTTTTGGTGTGATGGTAAATGGTATTGCTTTTTTAGTCTCTCTTCCTATAAGTTCACTATTGGTGTATAGAAACGCCATAGATTTCTTGGCATTAATTTTGTATCCTGCTACATTGCCGAATTCATTTATTAAGTCTAATAATTTT
>PVJC01027291.1:0-23373 GCA_004026665.1 Murina feae | reverse complement strand
GGGACTCTCACAATCCAGGACCTCTGGTTCTTAACCGCTAACCTGCCTGCCTGCCCTAACCACTCTGCCTGCCTGCCTGCCTGCCTGATCCCCCTAACTGCCCTCCCCTACGGGCCTGGTCACCCCTATTAACTTTCTTTTTTAATGTTATCTCCTTCACACACAATTGTATTTGACTTCCTTATTGGCTTCTTCCTTTCACACAATTTTTCTCCTTTATGTAACACTTTTCCTACTGACTCATCATTTATAAACTTTTCTTTCCTCCTTATTTCCTACTTCTGTTCCATCATCATTCTTCCCATTTTTCTACTACCCTCCTTCCCTTCTCATAGTCCTTCTTTTCTTTATCTTTACCCCTGCCCACCCTCCCCTTTTCCTTCCTTCCCACCTTAATTGTTTTCTTCACCTCCTCCCTCTGACCTGCTTTGCTCCCTCCCCCATTCCTTCCTTCTTCCCTTCTCCTTTTAAGCTCTACCAGCTCCCCCTTAATAACTTTTCTTCCCTCCCTCTTTTTCTTTCATCCTACCTTTGCCATACATTCTTCTCTACTTACTTCTGCTGTTTTAATACCTATCTATCTACCTGCCTAATTATCCACTATCATTTATCTTTTTTTCTTTTCTGACTTCTACTTTTAAAATTTGTCCCCAGTACACAACTATACTTGGTTTTCATTACAGGCCCCACAGTTCCCTCATACATCCTCTTTTTTTAACTCTGCTGTCCACTGACTCTTTTATAAAGTTCTTCCCTCCATCCTGTTCCACCCCTCCCCCACCTGGTTACTTCCCCCAAACTCTCCCTGGCTGCTGCTTCGCCTGCCCCCTGCCCATCTCTCCATCTCCTTGCTCCCCTGGGGGTTCACCCCAGCTCTGAAGGGAGATAGGGCCTCTCACAGGAGACCCCTGCCCCTGTGGCAGAGAAAATGGAGCCAGCGAGAGAGTGGACCCAGGAGGCGTGTGTGAGAGAGAAAGGGAGCAGCTCTCCTTCCCTCACTAAAGCTTCCCTCATTAAATCCTCCAGCTGCCCAGCCAGCCCACCACTGCTGCGGCTCCGATGGGCCTGGGTGGGTGGTGGGAAACACATGCACAGAGGCTTAGCAGCCTCCGTGCGTGTGCCCCTGGACCCACCCAGGGCCATTGCAGTCCCTGGGGCGGCTGGCTGGTCCCACCCCCGCATTGGCTGCATGGGCCTGGGTGGGTTTGAAGGAGGCTTAGCAGCCTCCCTGCGTGTGTGCTCTGGAACCCACTGAGGCTGACCACAGTCCCTGGGCCAACGGGCCCCGCCCCCTTAGCGATAGGCCTGAGTGGGTCCCACGGAGGCTTAGCAGTCTCCCTGCGTGTGTGCCCGGGGACCCACCCAGGCCCATCGCAGCCCCCCTGACGGTGCTGGTCCCACCCCCGCATTGGCTGCGATGGGCCTGGGTGGGTTGCGAGGAGGCTTAGCAGCCTCCATGTGTGTGTGCGCGTGCCCCGGGACCCACCCAGGCCAGTCGCAGCCCCTCGGCAGGCTGGTCCCACTTCCACTGCGATAGGCCTGAGTAGGTCGCTCTGAGGAAGCCTCCGTGCATGTGTGTCCCAGGACCCACCCAGGCCCATCGCAGCCCCCCCGCTGGCTGGCTGCTTCCTCCCTCGGTGGCCGCCTCTATTTGCCGCAGAGGCCTCCAGTCTGCCCTGCTAGGCCGCAGTCTGTGGCTTCTTCCCGGGGCTCCCGCCTCCGCCACCTTGACTGGACTATTTTGCATACCTTCGCTCTGATTGGCTGGTGGGCGTAGCTTACCCCGTCCTGAAGAAACGGTTAATTTTACTATTTCGCTTTTATTAGTTTAGATTGATGTGTATTCATTTTTTGAAGTGTTACTCTCTTGAATCACTTCTATATTATTCTATTATTCTTAGAGTCACAGGATTTTTAAAACCAAGGTCATCTGAATCTTCTTTTTAATTGCCATTATTACAGAAAAAATATTGTTGGACTGAGGTACATGGTGAAACAAGACAGTATTACCTACATATTTTCCATTTTATTTTTTGCAATTTAATGTTTGAAACAATATATTAACACATGGTCTCTTATTTCTATTTTATAATCATTGTAAAATTTTCTTCTTTGAGTTGACTAAGTTTTGGTTTTGGATTATAATGAATTTTTCACAAATTATTTCAGAGAATTTAATTAAACAGCATATACATTAAGCTTTAAATGCACATATCCTTAATAATATAGACTTTTGTAAATAATATGTATCCTATCTAATAAAAGAGTAATATGTAAATTAACCATCACTTCACAACAAAGATGGTAATGCCCATAATGGCTGGGGCGGTGCTGGAAACTGATTGTTTTGATGCTGAAAACTGATTGTTTTTAACCAACTTTGGTTGCTCTAAAAGGTCAGAGCTATGCACCCATTGTTTAAGTTGAAACATTGTTAATTACAGCAAATCCCCACTTGTTAATTACATGTAAAATTCTTGCTTGGAATTTCCTGCCTAAGGATATGGTTGTTTTCTCAGAGACTCAATAAAAGGCTGGTGAGACCCAGGCATCAGTGGACAGTCTACCCTGGTAGAGGAAGGCTCCACGCCTGGTCCCCCAGTTTCCAAATTGATTCCCTTCTAGTCTCTCTCTCTTCATTTTGTGTGTGGCCTCCTTCAGAACTCGAACCCTGAATAAGAACCCTGAACCATGCTGGATGTGTAAGGGGCTCCAACAGGGTGGGACACTGGCTGCGTCACCCTGACAATGGGAGCCCAGCATCTGAGCCCCCACCGTGTGGGGGGAGAGGGAGGAAGGGGCCGTGGGTTGCAGGCCAGGGTGCATAGAGGGAGGGGAACGGAGGGGCCTCAGACAGAAGCCAGGGCAAGGGACGCTGGGCTTACATTGCCCAGCATCCATGCCCCTGCCATGTGGAGGGAGGGGAGAGGGGGGGCCTCAGACCAGAAATAGAAGCTGAGAGCACAGGGAGCACCAGAATGCTGGGAATTGTGGTTCTGGTGGTGAACTCCTTGCAAGATATTCTATACACTTGTGAGCCTGGAGCAAGTTATTGTTGTGGATAGGGGATGGAGGGAAACCAAAGGTGAGAGACATAAGTTAGAGTGTCGAGGAAAAATTAAAAGGAATATATCCTGCAAATTCTAGGAAATCTCCACCAATGGAACAAAGAAAAAAAATAGAGCTCTATTATTCTGTGAGCACCAAACCAGACTGGGCTGGGGTCTCAGACAATTCACTCATATGATTGTAAAGACAGACAGAAACTTCACCCTTTCATGTACCCAGGCAGATACAATGCACAACATGCACATTTTCATGGAAGAGGACTTAACAGCATTGTTTGCTATACACCCTTTGATAAGTCACCTTTGTGGTAGCCATCTGTGTTAGTTAATTGCCATAATCAAGAGTAAAAATTAAAACTTTTCTGTTTCTGTGGCAAGCAGGTCCTTACAACTTGGAGCAAGGCAATTATCTATAATAATAAAAGTGTAATATGAGGGGCAATCAGGCAGGCAGGCAGAGGCAGTTAGGGGTGATGAGGCAGGCAAGCAGAGTGGTGAGGGGCAATCAAGCAGGCTGGCAGGCAGGTGGTTAGGAGTCAGAAGTCCCGGATTGTTAGAGGGTGAAAGCAGGGTTGAAGGATCTCTCTTTCCCATCCCCCTGACCCCTATGTACCAATTTCATGCACCGAACCGCTAGTATATTTATAACGTCCTTGGTCAAATATTTTACCCATTAAGATCATGGTGTTATAAGTTTATATATTGTTCTATATTATTTCAGACAATTTTATCTCTTTCTTTTCCAATTCTTCCAAATTAATCTATAGTTATCTTAATGAAATATAGGAGCAATACAATTTACTACCAGTTGGAAGGCTAACCATACTGTAAAATAATAACTCTTTTGTATGAAAACAATACTTTTTATAAAATATGCGTTTGTGTTTTTTTTCCATTGATTTTTAGAGAATGAGAGAAAGGGAGAGAGAAGAAAACATCATTCAAAAGAGAGAAACATATATCAGTTGGCTGCCTCTCACAAGCCCCTACAACAGATCAAGCCCTCAATCCTGGCACATGTCCTCACCAGGAACTGAACCTATGACTTCTTGGTGCATGGGAGAATGCTCAACCAACTGAACCACACCAACTAGGGCAGAAAGCAATACTTCTTCATGGCTAAATTGAGGAAGTTCAGTGAAAGGTTAAATTAAAGCCATCTTATTTTTCCCATTTTTTATAATAATAATAAATCCCCATGAGTACTAATTTATACAAGGAAACAAACAGAAACAAATGTAGTACTCTTTATCAAGCTAATGAACTTGACAAGCAAAGCCTCTTTCGTTGTATTATTAAATCGTGTTCACTTGCTTTGATATTACCTCTCTTAATTATCATTACCTTTTTTACAACCCAAGTATAAAAACTGCATTTAATAAAAAACACACAAAGAAAAAAAAAAAACTCAATTCCAAGGAAGCCAGAATCCTCTGGAGAGATACTAATAAGCGTGTTGTTGATGACAACTCTACTATGGTTTTCAATCAAATCTGCTGCTTCAACCACAGACACCTTTCCTCACACAATGTCTTAATTTATTACTTCAATTTATTTGCTGGTCTATTTTATTTGTAGGCTTAGTCTAATTTTAGCACTGTCAAGAATAATTCAGAGAGTATCGGGAAAGTCTGCTTAGAGGAGAGAACCTACGTTAATCTTTTCTGACATTAATAGAATTAGACCTTATTAACTCTGGCATGATTTATTTCATATTGTGTAAATACTAAGTGCAAGCATCATGTTCTCATTGAAACAAGTGTTTTACATGCTTCATACACTGCAATTTAAAACAAGAATTGAAAGTGAGCCTTGAAAATAATTTGAAATTACTTAAATCTTGTCAAACTTAGAAATATTATTACTGCCAAATGGGAAATACTAAAGGTTGATGAACAGTGTTCATGGAAGTAACGGGGCGGGGGGGGGGGACTGGGTAGGGGAGGGGAAGGGGACCCCTAGTATAAAGAAATGAGGCAGATACTTAAAATGCTTGTTGGGTTCTGCAATATTCTTCAAGCTGATATCCTCTTTAGGTAAAGAAAATCTTCTCAATATCATTACATGTGTTTAATGCATATTTATGTTTTCTTTGTGTACCAGGAGAACTGAAACTCAGATAAGTTAATGTTTGGGTTTTGTTTTGTTTTACTGCTTTTTTCAGCCAGTGATGGTAGTTCAGGATATCATTGTTAAGGTTGAAGCAAACTTGCTGTGTTTGGGAGGATTAAGAAAAGTTATGAGATAGGACAGGAAATTTACCTGCCTTATAATATTTGACTCAGTTTACCTGAGTACTGTGTCACATGCCCTGGCATACCTTATGATAATGAAAAAGAAGCTATGCTTAAGATTGCCTAAATTTTCATTGTTGAGTAGTTGGTGAATGGAATAGAGTCAGAGGCATAGAAAGGGAGTGGACTGACAATTTTCAGAGGTAAGGGGTGTTGGGGGTGCGGGAAGAGAATGGACAGTGATCGTACACCTATGGATGAGGACAGTGGGGGGGTGGGGTGGGAAGTGGGAGGAGGGGAGCTGTGGGGGGAAAAAAGAGGAACAACTGTAATGATCTGAACAATTAAGATAAATTTTAAAAAAAGTTAGATAGGATACTGGTCTTTGTTCTTTTGAAATGAGAGCAAAGATAGCACATTTTTTAAGTTTCAATTATTTACTTGTCAGAAACATACAGAGGAAATTATTAGGCAAAGATTTCCTATTTCTAGAACAGTTTATTTTGTAACTGTCAATTTGGGTGTGAATTATACAACTTAATATAGTGGGAGAATGACTGAAAACAAGTAAAGGTATTTGTTTTATCTGTTATATAATATTCATTGTTAACAGAAATTTGCATACCTTATCCAAATTCTTTTAAAAAACATACCAAAGTAAACAAACTTTTTGGGAATCATGCAGGACTACTTTATAAAGCATTTATTCATTTAAAGTTGTCTTTAAAAATTTTGTCTTTAAGTGACCATTTAATACATCAGTGGTAACTCCTGTTTTTCTTAATTTGGTGGGAGCCGTAATGTTACGATGTTATAGAAATAACACCAATGATAAGAATATTTCACTCCTTAGAGAAAAATAATATCCAAAAATGTAGATTTTATAAAGGAGAGAGCTAGTTTATTGGAAAATGGATATTTTAGAACCAGAAAACACTCTAAGGCTCATATAAGCCTAACATCAAACCTAATGTTAGGGAAGTCAAGTGACTTGCCCTAGGTCACACACCTGAACCTAAAACCCAGACCTCACTTTATCATCCAATTCTTACTCTACCTTAGTATAGTCTGAAAACTAACTGAATATTTTAGGACTATTTAGTGGAATAACACTATGTGGTCAGCATATTTGTCTTATAATTATTAAGCATATTTGTCTCAGAATTTTATATGTATACTAGAGGGCCAGTGCACAAAAATTTGTGCACTCGGGGGGTCCCTCAGCCTGGCCTGTGCCCTCTCACAGTCTGGGACCCCTCAAGGGATGTCCACCTGCTGGTGTGCCTGAGCAGCCTGGGTAAGGGGCTGAGGGCCGTTTCAGGCTGTCCACAGCCCCTTCAGGGTTCGGGTCCCTACTGGGGTGCCTGGTTGGAAGCAGGTATCTGGGATTTATTTAACTTCTATAATTGAAACTTTGTTGCCTTCGTCCCCCACTCGAAGCTGGGGTTGCCGCTGGCAACCCAAGGTCCCAGCCCCACAGGTATCTGGGGTTTGTTTATCTTCTATAATTGAAACTTTGCAGCCTTGAGTAGAGCTCAGGGCCTGTAGTGCCCTGGCTTCCTCCATTGCCTGAAGCAACTCTTAGTTGAGTTAATTTGCATATTTGCTCCTGATTGGTTGGTGGGCGTGGCTTGTGGATGTAACGGAGTGAGGGTTAATTTGCATATTACTCTTTTATTAGATTAGACTAGAGGCCCGATGCATGAAATTAATGCAAGAGTAGGCTTCCCTTCCCTGTGGTACCCAGGACCCAGGCTTCCCTTGCAGCCCCTGCTTCATCCAAAAGGTCTAATTAGCATATTATGCTTCTATTATTATAGATACTAGAGGCCCAGTGCACAAATTTGTGCATGGGTGGGGTCCCTTGGTCTGGCCAGTGATCAGGACTGATCAGGGTCAACTGGCAGGGTAAGGGAAACAGTGGGAAGTTGGGTGTGGGCGTGCACTAACCACCAGGGGGAAGCTCTTGTGTTGACCATCTGCCCCTTGGTGTTCAGTGCACATCATAGCTATCAGCTGGTCCTAATGGCTGCTTAGGCTTTTATATAGAGAGACTAGAGGCCCAGTACATGAATTTATGCACAGATGAGCTCTGGCCAGCCTGGTCCCAATCAGGGCAGATCAGGACTGGGCCTGTCAGGAGGAGGAGATGCCAGGAGGTTAGCTAGCCAGCCTGCCTGGATCAGGGCCCAATCAGGGCCTGATCAGGACCCCTAATCAGAGCCAGAATGGCTGGGAGAAGGGGCCACAGGCAATTGGCTGGTGTGCCCTGCCCCCAATTGGGATTGGGGGGCCAATTGGGGGTAGGGCCAACAATGGGAAGGGGCTATAGGCAGTGGCCCAGCTGGCCCTGCCCCCAAATGGAGTGAGTGGGGGTTGCTGATTGAGGACCAGCTGTTTGGGGGAGGGCCATGGGTGGTTTCCCGACTGCCCTGTTCCTTATCAGGGTGGGGTGGAGCCAGGCAGGGGGAGCGGCTGCAGGATATTTGCCAACCAGCCCTGCCCCCTATTGGTGTGTGGGGAGCAATCAGGGGTGGGTCCAGCTGGATAGGGTCTGCGGGCCGATTAGGGTGGTGGGGGTCCATCGGGGGTATGGCCACCTGGGGTACGGGCTACAGGAGGTTGGCTGCCCAGCCCCACCTCCTATTGGGGTAGGGGTATGATCAAGGATGGGCCAACACAAGGGGAGGGGCTGCAGGCCTATCCTGGTGGAGCAGGCTGATGGGGGCAAGGCTGGTGAAGGAAGGGGAAAGGGAGGAGGCATTTGGCCAGCAGGCCTGGCTCTTGATCAGTGTGGGAACGTCCAATCAGAGGCTGGCTGGCTGGGGAAAGGGGCCTGGAAGTTAGCCACTGGCCCCACCCCTGATCCAGCCAGTTTTCCAGCCACAGTGGGCATCATAGCAACCAGCTGTTAGGTCATCATGGCTGAGAGGTGCTCCATGAACCTCCTGGTGACAAGTTCTTTGATCATTTTGGTCGTGACACCTCTTGACCTTTTACTATTATGACTAGTGGCCCATTGCAGGAAGATTCCTGCAAGAATAGAGCTTCCTGAGCCACAGCAAAGCAGAGAAGGGAGTGAAGCTCACCTCAGCTCCCTCCCTTCCCTGCTGCCTCAGCTCCCTCCTTCCCTTCTCCCTCCCTTCTTTGCAGTCTCTGCTGCCTTGATTCCATTCCCTTCTCCGCCACTTGGCTCCCTTGGCTTCCTTCTACGCTGTCTTTAGTCTTCACTCTTGCCTGTGTATGCAAATTAACCGCTATCTTTGATGGGTTAATTTGCATATCACTCTGATTGGCTGGTGGGTGTAGTGGAGTGACACCAATTTGCATATTAATCTTTTATAGATGTAGATTGCTTAAATTTATTTCTTAGTGCTGGATAGGTTCTTTTAAATGTTTTCTTTCTGCTTCTGGATCATTTCTTCCATTTATACCATAATTTCTAATTGCCCTGATTGCCATAATATTTTAGAAAATAACAGATGAAAACACAGAAGTCCTTAAGTTGTTCTCTGTTACAGAATTTTAAATATGAGGGACTGGTCTGTATTATGAAGCTTCAATCACTCTTTGAGATAATGGTTTCTACACATTGAGCATAGGTAGTTTTCTTTCAGCTTAAACTCTCTATATTGGTTTATTTTCTTTTTTAATTTATTTTTTCAATTACAATTTGCAGTCAGCATTATTTTGTATTAGTTTTAGGTATACAGCACAGCAATTAGATAATCATCTACTTTGCAAAGTGTTCCCCCTGGTATTTCACATACGCACCTGGCACCATAGTCATTATTATATTCTTCACTATATTCCCTGTGCTTTTCTTTATATCTCTGTGGCTATTTTGTAACTATGAATTTGTGCTTTTTTTATTTCTTCACCTCTTTTCTCCATTTCTCATTTTCCTCCACTCTGGCGACCATCAATCTGTTCTATGTATTTATGAGTCTGTTTCTGTTTATTTGTTTATTTATTTTGGTTTTTAGATTCTACATAAAAGTGAAGTCATATGGTATTTGCTTTTCTCTGTCTGGCTTATTTCATTTAGCGTAATACCCTCTAGTCCACCCATGCTGCAGCAAATGGTAAGATATCATTCTTTTTTTATGGCCAAGTGTTCTCCAAAAAGGGCATACAGATGGTCAATAGACATTTGCAAAGATACTCAACATCACTAATCATCAGAGAAATGCAAATTAAAACCACAGTGAGGTATCACTCTCATTTGTCAGAAAAGCTATCATCAATAAGTCAACAAACAAGTATTGTCAAGGATGTGGAGAAAAAGGAGCCCTCATGCACTGTTTGGTGGGGTTGCAAATAAGTGCATTACTATGGAAAACAGTGTGGAGATTCCTCAAAAATTCTACTTCTGTATATATATTCAAAGAAACCCAAACCACTAATTTTAAAGAATATATGCAGCCCTATGTTCATTGCAGCTTTATTGACAGTAGCCAACCTGTGGAAGCAGCCCAAGGACCCATTAGTATATGAGTGGATTTAAAAAAAAGCTGTGATACATTTACACAATTTACTGTTATTTGATTTATTTTCTTTAATTTAAAGATAGAAGTCTTAGTATAGACATGTGCTTTCATTTCTGTTGGGTAACTGCCGAGGAATGAAATGGCTTATCATGTGGTAGATTTATGTTTAACTTCTAAGAAACTGCCAACTGTTTTCCAAGACAGATGAACTATTTTAGATGCCCACCAGCAGCAGAATTGAACTAAAAAATAATAATAACGATCAACAACAACATTGAATATTTACTAATAAATGCAGTTCTTAGACAATTTTGTTAAGTAAAATGTAATTTGTTAGCCACGGTGCCTGAACTCTGAGCCCTAGGGTGCCAGTGGATGATGGTATGGAAAAGGAAACTTGAAACAACAAATCTGGCATCCTTGAGTAATGAGGACTTTCTCGATAAATGATCACAACAATGAAATGGCAAGTACAACTCTGACCTGAAGGGATTTTAAAGGCATTTAAGTTGGAGGTGAGACCTGAGCGAGGACATGAGAGCTGGGCAAGATCCAATGAGTCAGAAAGTCTTTGCCATAGAACACAAATTGGAAATGAAGACCCATTATTTCAGAAATGAAGGCAGAGAACTCAGATGTGGGTTAAATAGCAGGTGTTTTGATTTCTGAGTAGCAGTTAACATTATCTATCTAGAGTTGATGGAATTTGAGGCATCAGTGGATTAACATTTTAATTAAAATGTTGATCTTTTAAATTCTATCTCAGTACTTTGAATTTCAAATCAGAACCATGTTATATTTATACACAAGAGACATCACTGGTTTTCTGACCTTGATTCTTGTTAAACTGCATCCCAATCACAGAGCATCTGTAGTATAAGGTAAAAGCTAAACATATAAAAAGCCTGGCATGCAGGCCTAAAACCACCTTACATGGTACAAATCATATTTCAGAATGGACATTTCTTAGTTGAATTGCTGTTATGTAATCAAATGTCCCCATGTCAAATGCAAACATGTTATCTGTTATATCACATGGGCTGGTCTGAAACTTGAAGTGGCAAAACCTATGAATTCTTGAAAATATGTTAACAGTTTAGTAAATGCTTTCTAAGAAGGCAAAAATAAAAACAAAAAATCCCCCAGAAAATTGATACATGATAATCAGGTGTTAGGGGAAGGCTATAAAATATTCAATATCAATTTCTCTGACTCCTTTCTGGCTAATAGGATTCCTAAATCATTCTTTGATCAATGGGTGTTTCTGCTCCAAAAACCTGGGGCGGGGGGCGGGGATGTCCCCTGGGTAATATATATTGGCTTTAGTAGATATTTTGCCAGAAGTTGTATGGCTCCCTTGGCCCCTGTTGAGTAGGTGAATGCAGGCCTTTGTTCCATGTTTGACAGAGGAGGGAAGGCACCAACCACTGGTGTTCAATGTTCAAACTTCAAATGTCCACTGATCAACACAAACAAAGAAGGAGCAAAACTCGAACACAATGCATGTTGTCAATGTCATTTGAAAAGGGGGGGGGGGGGCAGGCTTCTTTATTAAAAAAAGAAGAACTTAAAGTTAGGTATAGACTGCATTCAATATGAATGATAATATTTCTAATATAGATCCAAGAGATAAATGACTACTCTGTGTGATATACTTACTCTGCTAGTCCTCAATTTTTCCTCCACATTAGAACAAAAGCTGATAAAAAAAAATTAAGTGACTAAAAGCAAGGAAAATATAAAGGCAAAAAAGCCGCAGGAACCCTCGTGCACTGCTGGTGGAAATGCAGACTGGTGCAGCCACTGTGGAAAACAGTATGGATTTTCCTCAAAGAGTTAAAAGTGGAACTATCATTTGACCCAGAAATCCCACTTCTAGCAATATACCCCCAAGAAATCAGAAACACCAATTAGTAAGGATATATGCACCCCTGTGTTCATAGCAGCACAATTTACCATAGCTAAGATTTGGAAACAGCCTAAGTGCCCATCAGCAAATGAATGGATTAGAAAATAGTGGCACATCCACACAATGGAATACTATGCTGCTATAAAAAAGAAGGAAGTTTTACCATTTGCAACAGCAAGGATGGAGAGCATTATGCTAAGCGAAATAAGCCAGTCAGAGAAAGATAAATATCATACGACCTCACTTATTTGTGGAATCTAATGCACAATATAAACTGATGAACAAAAATAGATCCAGAGAAACACTGAACAGATCATCAAACTTCAGAGGGAATGCAAGGGAGGTGGGGGGTGGAGATCAACCAAGGGACTTGTCTGCATGCATATTAGCAAATCCGGTGGACAGGGACACTGGGGCGGTGGAGGCTTATCCTGGGGGTGGGAGTGGCTGGGGAGGGGTCGATGGGGGAAAAGGATACATATGTAATACTTTGAACAATAAAAAAGAAGATGAAACCTCTGAAGACCACTGCAAGTACACAAAATAATCCGAGTGTTTGTTTTGTAAGTATTTGTGTCTAGAAATGGCTTTTGTATCTGAATGTTCTTTACTATCTCCTTAATCTTCTGAAAATTGTAAATTGAGAGAGACAACTCTGTGAAATTTGTGATATTTAGAATAAAAAGAGTTAATTTTACTAGATTCACAGCTGTTTAAAGTCAGTTGAGCTAACTTCAGAAAACAGATTAATGTTTTAGAGATACAATGTTTGGCTAGGTAATAGGAAAATTCACCCCAAATACTGAATTTCCATATAATTTTGTTCATTGAGGAGTAGATGAAAATGGCCTATTATTGAAGATAAAAATAAAAGAAACACATCTCATAAAGCATCTTTCCTACTGAGGGAATGGATCTGCAGGGTTATGGACAAAAGGAAGGCAGAGGTCGACTTTGGAGCATCCTTGCTTTTCTCCCTGCCCTGCTCTCCACTCTCCAGCAGGCTCCTAGGAATAGCGGTTCCATTTGCTATTTAAAGAATTATTTCACTTTAATTTCTACTTCCCAGCAGTTCTGGGGAGAAATCTTGGAGGTCATTCTCATGTTCATTCAAGAAAGGACAAGTGACTTGTTGAAGTCATGAAGCTAATACATGAAGGTAACAGACATTAGAATCCAGGTCTTTGACAACTTATTTCATGTTCTTCTCTCTTTTCATAGAAACCATTGAACCAGAGATACAGGGATCATTACACAACAGGACCAAGGACTTAGTGTAAATAGGGAGTGCTGGACATTCACTATATTCCTTTGTAAGATGTATCTCTTTATCGTATCTTAGAGACTATTTTAGATTGGGTTTCACTGGAAGCCAACTCCAATACAGGGATATCAGTGTTAATAGTTATGCCTATAAAAGTTTGGGTAAGGACTATTGCAAGCCATTCATGAGAACACTGGAGTCAATGACTCCGTGTGATATAACATTGGCCAAAAGGAAAGTAAAATAATCTCCAAACAGCTTATTACCTATTGCCTTCCTAGCACTCTGTTCAATTATATCATTTTAATTCTACTTCCTGACTTCTGATTACTTTTTTCTCATTCATGATGGTTTCTCTAGAAAAAAATCTAATATATAATCTTTTATCTAGTATAAGTAGCTCTACATGTACACATATAAATAGCTCTAATTAAAGCTCAATAGAAAATATACAACATTACAGATGAAATTGATGTAATTAACAAAATAATTTATGTGGAACCCTTTATGCTTTAACATATCAAAATAAATTAGATGATTTTAGGAAGTTAATAATTAATTTGAGATGTTTATGGTAAGATATTAACTCAATAATGTATTCTGTTTCTTTTACATTTTAATATTTATATAATTTATATGTTGGTTTAAAAAAGAGGGAGTATGTTAAACTATAATTGGATCTATTTCTATTAATTTATAGTCAAGGGGAGTGCATTTATTTCAGATGGAGAAATAACATTTGCATTGCATTAACATTCTACTAAGAGAGACAAAATGTTTGTACTTATTAGTATAAAGATTTTACATGGCTTTGAATAGGAAAACATTTCATTTTTTTTTTAAAGAAATATAACTTTCTGGATACTTAGCCACTTACTTGCTGTCTTTGTAGTTATTTTTCTTTAACTGCCCTTTTTTTTCATGTCTTTACTTTTATTTCTGTTTTTATGCCTTTGGGATAGTCCTGTGGCTCTTTGTAGTACTTAATGACTAAAAATATCTAAATGCCCCAGTAAATGCTGCAGAAGACTTGCCTAAACCTGGGCACAAACCCTGGCCCCCTGTGAGGTGTGGTGTGGCCACAAATCCTTTTGGAAACGAGACGGAATATAAATAAGCACAGGAATACACACATGTGGCATCATGAAAGACGCTATTGGCAGGCTCTTCATCTAAAATTACAAACGTGCCTCTCGGACACTCCACCCCTATGGAAGTATTCTTGTGCTTAGAATTGCCAATGCTTTGAAGGAGACAGACCTCGTCAGTTCTTCTGAGTGATCTTCCTTACATTTCAGAGAGGATGCGGATAGACATTACTGAGAGAAAGGACACCCAGCCAGACCAAAGAGCCATAAGCGTGACCAACACAAATTCCGCCTACTTATTACATTTTCTAACTCAGGGTTTTTACAGTAAGATAAATGAAGGCTTTTTATGAACAGAGACATTTGTCTTTTTTAAATTTTCATTTACATTGAGAGACAGACCCTTCAGGTTGGTTGGTTTTCAGATTAAAGAACCATAAAAATAAGTTAATATTGAAGTTGAGAAGAGATGAGGACATTGGCTGGACTGCAGGCCTTACTCTAGTCCACTCTTCTCCGTGAAGTATGTTTTATTTTGGGTAATTTGCTTTACCTCTCTGGGCACAAATTCATGTCTAAAGAAAATTGAACTAGATAATTAGTAATGTCCTCTCATTGCCTTTGTTTTATATACAATAACAAATGAAAAATAAAATGAGTCATTTTTAGAAGATTTACTAGTTTTAAAATTACCACCTCAGGTTTATAGATCTGGAGTTATTTTCTATGATTCAGTGAATTTAAAAAAAATACAAAAACTATTGAAGAAAAGGGGGAAATAACTTAGGTAAAGCAATAAGATCATTATTTAATGTTGAAGCTCCAGGCCTTGTGGCTTTGAGTAGAATTTTAAGCTGGATGAGTATTTTATTTCTGGTCACATTTTAACTCATTCTTCAGAAGAAGTAACTTTCTACCTTTCAAAAGACTGCAGTAATTTTGACATCAGGCATTGTACTAATTACATTATGAACTGCATATGAATTTCATTTTTAAAAGTAGGAAATGAAATAATTGTTCTTGCCTGAATATTTGAGAACATCCCACATTAATTTATAAACCCCCTTAGAATGAATTCCACCACGAATGCACATGTGAATAAAAATTATTATTAGAAATAAAATAAATCCACCTCAGTTAAAATGCCAAGTGGTAATGTGGTAGGCAGCTAGACAGACATGAGCAGAGCAGGAATGACAGACCAGATACAAAATGTCACCTAGACAGAAAGTCCTGGGTTGCTAGCGAGGGGCAAAACTGGGAAAACAACAAACTCACAGGTAACCGTTCCTCCCCTAGCTTATTACTGGCCATGCAGGGCTCTGGCCCTCCCCTCGACCTTTTTTCCCAGGCATGTCACTAGTCCTGTGGGAAAGCCCTTTGAGAGAGGAACAAGGGGCAGAAACGTGGCCTTGTGCAACTCCTAGGGGGCCCTTGCATGAACACTCTCTCAAACATTAACCCTTAGGAATAACATCTAGGCTTCAGTTGTGTTTCAACTCTAGGCCCGGAAAAGCAGCAAAACCAGACAATTGATGGCATGGATGATATCAGGACCAGCTGCATTGACTAATGACCCCCTGCTCTGGCCTCAACCAATCAGTGGAGACCATGAGCCTGAAAGGACCCACCTGGAAAGTTCATGAATATTCTATTGAGATCCTCTGGAAACCTCCAGATAAATACCCTCAGCTGGTCCCAGTACAGCTCTCTCTCTCTCTCTCTCTCTCTCTCTCTCTCTCTCTCTCTCTCTCACACACACCTGTGCCTTTCCCCACCCTCTTTTCCTAGGTACATTTTCCTTATATCTCTCTTAAGCTCCAAAGACACTTCTTTGGCCTCTGTACTTGTTTCCTGTGCCCATTTCTTCTATGGATGACTTCTTTCATCTCTGTGACTTTCTAAATAAATTTTCTCTTATAGTTTTTTTGGCTCTGAATTCTTTCTTAGCCAGAACTGAGATTGCTGAAGTGAGGTCTAACAGCTGGTGCCACCATCACCAGGCCACCAGTAGTAATGAATAAGTACAGTTACTCCTGGATGAAATTATCTAAAAATATAATTATAAATTATTTACAAAGGTAGATTTTAGAAGGAATTTAATATTTCAAATAATTTTCTCAGAATTAACCCTATTACTTTATCCCCAGTATTAGAATTTTGCCAGATTAATATCTAAAACTTATAGATGATAATGGTATTTGGTGTTTGGCTATGTATAGAGTTCACACTACTTTATGAGATAAAAGCAAAAGAGGAAGCTTAAGAAACAAGATGATAAAAGCTGTGTTTGCACATATGGAAGAGCTACTTAAGAGGTGCTTTCTGTCTTAACATTAGAGTGTTCTTTATCTATTTAGCCATTCAATAGTTCATTGTAATAATATAATAATTCAAGACTTTAAATGGATTTATAAAATCACTATTTTAGAATGTGACAAAATTGGAATCTTTCTCACCAACTGCCTTGGAGTTTCTTTGAGGAGGACATTTCAGGATACCAAGGGACAGACTCCCTTCATTGGTTTGTTCAATGGTGCCTTTACAAGGCAGTTTAGTAACGTTCAGGTGTTATCCCTATTGCTTTCTCTTCTCCACTCAGGAGAGCTGCCCCTTGCCCCTACCACAAGCTGGCATGCTCCTTCAGTCGCAGAATGGACACAGGGTTTAGCTTCATGGAGAGGGCCATGACTGTTCATATAAAGTGTGTGCTGGGGCAGGGACACCAGCCATAGGAACTATTCATTCACAAATCTCTTATTTAATTGGAGGCAAGTACAAAGATGCCATCCAACTGACACTCTCTTAGCTTAATGAGGCACCAAGAGACTATATTTTTTGCTGCTCTCTAATGAAAACCTAAAATAGAAGCTCATACAATCTCCTGACAAGGAGATTCTATAAGCCTTATATTCCTTTCTTTTGATACAAGGGCTCTGGGCAAGAGATACATAGACCCTAAAATAATTTAAGGCCATGCTCAAAACCTATTAATTCTTATTGTTCATTTAAAAAATGGACATTATAACATGATGAATGTCAGGTTTGTTTTGTTATCATTTTAATGATAATAAAAGGTATTTGGCCAGGCTTCATAATAGTATCTTAGAATCTTAGCTTATTACAATGAGATTTTATATTTCAAATATGTGATATAAAGAAGAGATTTGAATAATTAAATGTTTATTTAAAAATTCTGGCAAATTTTCCCTATTCTGACATACTGGAAGAGCAGAAACTATGACTGTTGATTAAAAGCTTTTTTTTTTTTTTTTTCAGACTATACCTAACACAGACCATGAACAACTATGTCATACTGGTTTATTGTTTATTTTCTTTTAAGTGACATCGGATGATGATTTGTGAGAATATCTAACTCATGGTTGGGAATCAGTGAGATTCTAGAAATTTGTATCTCCCATCCTTGACTTTTTCATCTTTATAATGAAAGTTCCAAAAATAGCCTCAAAAGAACAGATATATAGTTCAAGAGAAATGTGGCCATTATTTTTCCAGAGAGGAAAGAAAAAAATGAAGACTGCTGTATGTTAACCTTATTGTACAGAGCAGCTGGACTATTATGAAGCAACCTTTGAACTTAATTTATTGACAAAGAAATTCTTTTGAGTTTAAAGAATTTAGAGATTTATAATGTATACAGAAATCAGGACTTAAAAGAATCCTGCAATCTGATAAAATTGAACATATTTCTTTTCCTTAATTGGCAGAATCATGACTTTTTTTTTCAACAGGAGGATTCTGGGGGTTGGGCTGACAGTTATATAAATTTGATGTGCAGATGAGACAAATATTACAAAAGTAAGAGAATTCTTGAGCAGATTCCACGGTGGTGGAAAATTCTATTATTCTTTCTGATTGCTTTGCTTTGCTTGATTTATAAGGCTCTCAGCTTGTGGCCAGGTGCACTTGGGGCAAAGATAGTTGTGCCTACCTGATTATTTCCCAGGGTATCTGGTTCTTTCCACTTAGCTTCCTGCTGTCCCTTTCAGAAATGACTTTCACAGATGCATTAGCCTGTGGGCAACTGTTTACTGCTGAGCCATTCTCTGCTAAAACCAATCAGCAGTTCTTTCCAACTGAGAACCAAAGACAGGTTACAATAGAGTGTTTTCACTCTAGGCAAAGTTGAAGACCATGGATTTAGATCCATGCCAACCGTTAATGTTCTCAAGGGAATGTTTCTTTTGGAAATACATGCAGAACCTCAGAGCACGTATTTCTAAACCATTGTTAGTGGACTATGTTGACTTTTTTAAAGGGCATTGTCCCTGAGCCCTCCTAGACCACATGCCTGAAATCCAAATTGCGTCTATGTTTTTTAAAATTAATAGGTTGCAATTAATATTAATAATATTAATAATTTCTTAATAGTTACTTAGGCATTGTCTAATTTCAAAATACGTTCACTAGCCCCTTATTTAACAAGATGTAAATGATATTGGTTATTGTGTGATGGAAATAACACAATTTGTCGTGTTTTAACACTGCCTGGTAGTCATGATATCCATGTGAGTCCCATAATTCATGTGAACAGCGTGTTCTTTCTCAAAACTCATGAAGACAGAGGAATGATTAAGGAACCATTACTGATGAATGATTACATAGCACATTAATAAAAATGCATGGCATCTCTTTTATACCTGAGACTAATAAACCATGGAATCACATTCTTAAAATATTTTACTTATCGTGCTCTGAGAAAAAAAGGTCACCAAATGAACACAGTAATGTGGGTCATTGGCCCTTCCACTATCTTTGCAGCTTTGAGAAACAATTTTAAATACAGAAGAAAGCACATTCATAATGACTCTTTTCTCTGTCTAAAAAGCTTTTATATACTTTGGAACTTAAGGAATTTCTTATAATATAGACCTACTAGTAAAATAACTCTCAACTTTATATTATATTTATGTAATTTTATTCATAAGAATATATTATGGCTTGTTTTCAAATTGTTTAACTGTTGAGGTATTTGGGCATAAATATGGACAGAACAAAGTGCACAAAATATACTAAAATTTAGTCATGTAAATACTTCATTTGTTATATAGAAAACATGTATATAACTCTAAATTGGATACCTGTAGCACCTTTGGCCAAATTACACAGCTGAATTAAACAAGAGATATTTTTACATTTCATATTTAGTAAAGCTACTTACTTTATCATGGTCTTTAAAATTTATTTTGTCATTTCCCATACAAAAAATTATAGAAGCTGTGACTAAAGTAAAATAAAACTTAGAATTAGATAAAACTTAAAAGTTTTAATTAGGTTTCCTAGGCTCCTTGAAATCAAGTATCTTACCATTTTAATTAAACAAAGAATTTTCAACATAACAATCGGAATTCTATTTGCCTATTCAGGGAAGGAGATTTAGGATGCTGGAGTCATTAAACTACCCCACTTTTGTTGTGCCTTCACTCCCCCAATCTGTGCATTTAAGTGTGCATGGGTAATCTTTTGGGGGAAAATTATAACAGTGGAAAGAATATTTTAGTCTCACAAGCAATGTGTCGGGTTTTCAATTTTGTTAATAACAATTTGGTCTCTTGCCTGATGCATCCAAAGGAATGGAGATGTATATGTTTTAGCCAGTGAGGGTGATGTTACAGAATCTGTTCTACTAGAGGCCTGATGCATAAAATTCATGTATGGGTAGGGTCCCTAGGCTGGACCAGCGATCAGGGCCGATCTGTGGGGCTACCAGTGGAGCGATTGGCGGGGAGGGTGGGGGGCTGCTGGCACCTACCTTGGCTGGCCTGGGGCCCGTGGGCTGGGGGCAGCTCCTGCATTGAGCATCTGTTCCCTAGTGGCTAGTGCACATCATAGAGACTAGTCATTTCACCAGTTGTTCCGCTATTCAGTCCGTTTTCATATTAGGCTTTTATTATATAGAATTATTTCTCCATAGATTCTCAATAGCCTTTGCACATCCTTGATTGCTCAATATCTCTTACATTATCTAAGGTCAAAAAAACCATATGGCTTTATAAAGATTAAAAAGTGGAGTCAGAAACTGTACACTTTTAAAAGTAAAGAAGTCCCCACTATATATGTTAGCATTAAATACATATGGATGGCACACAGTAATACACACACACACACACACACACACACACACACACACACTAAGTTAACCTACTAGGATAATGTATCCTTTAGAGCAGAAAGGAAAAGTCTAATTTCCAGGGAAAAAGTGATAGAATTAGAGACATTACTAGAAAGAAATTAAAGAAATTGTATTTGAGAAATACCAAATGGTAGGTATGAACAAAAGAAAATGGGAAATTAAGTGAGACTTTAACAGTTAGCCTGTCAAGTCATTCTTTGTATTGAAGTTCAGTTTGTTTTAAAGAGTCTTTATTTCTAAAGACATGATTTTCTCATCACTATAGGGGGGAGTTCAATTACTGTACCCATGCAATTGTCCATTTTCAATGATTTTTTTGGTAAAGGTTGAGTGTAGGATTTATTATACTCAGAATGAAACTAACACAAATGAAATTCTTGTTAATGGGTATTAGCTTTGCTAATTTCTCATTTGCTATAAAAGCCTCTTAAGCACCAAGGTTTGGGATAGGCCAGATTATTAACAACCAAATAGAGAAGGAGGAGCTACCTGATGGGTTTTAAAGCAGTGTTTTTTCAGTTTATAATCAAGGGAAATTTTAAAAAATCAGTCTCCCTCTTGTTTTCTAGGGTTTTCTGCTCTTTTGCTGTTATAACTCATTTGTTTTCTAGATCCCACTGCCCAGTATATTTCAATCATTTTCTTATATCAACCCAATTTTTCCAGTCATTATCATCCATGTGCTAATCAAACAATTATCTTGTCATTAATTTTATAACACATTCTGTAAGAACCCATGGAATCCTTTTAGAATTAAGGGGATGCAATTATATTAATATCATAAACATTACTTTACTGAACATTTCTAGGATAATGTGAGTAAAGAAACAAAAGCCCAAATAGTAAATATCATTCTATGTAAATAATGAGTATTTAAAAATTATTGAAAAATTAAGAGCTGACATATGTTGCTTTTATGGCTTTTAGAGATACAGTGAGCTGTGAGCAATTTTAAGTAATGTATTTCAAAAGTTGTCTAATATTAGTTCCTTAAATTACAATCAGCAAATTATTTCTTAACTAGAGGCTCAGTGCACTCGGTGGGGTTGGGGGGTTCCTCAGCCTGGCCTGTGCCCTCTCGCAGTCTGGGACCCCTCAGGGGATGTCCACCTGCTGGCTTAGGCCTGCTCTCTGGGAGACTGGGCCTAAGCTGGCAGTTAGACATCCCTCTGGCAGCCTGGGAGCCCTTGGGGGATGTCTACTTGCCATCGGGGAGCAGGCCTAAGTTGCAGTCAGACATCCTTAGCACTGCTGAGGAGGAGGGAAAGGCTCCCACCACCACCACTGTGCTGGCAGCCATCAGCCTGGCTTGTGGCTAAGCAGAGCTCACCCTATGGGAGTGCACTAACCACCAAGGGGCAGCTCCTGCATTAAGCATCTGTCCCCTGGTAGTTAGTGTGTGTCATAGTGACCAGTCATTCCCAGTGGTTCTGCTGTTAGGGCCAATTAGCATATTACCCTTTTATTATATAGGATAGAGGTCTCGTGCATGGGAGAGGGCCAGTTTTCCCTAAAGGGTGTCCTGGATCAGGTTTGGGGTCCTTCTCAGACCAGGCTGGGTGAAGGGGTGAGGGTCATTTTCAGGCTGGCCATATCTCCTTCAGGATGGGGGTCCCTACTGGGGTGCCTGGCCAGCCTGGGTGAGGGCTGATGGCTGTTTGCAGGCTGGCCGCAACCCCTTCAGGATGAGTGTCCTTACTGGGATGCCTGACCAGCCTGGGTGAGGGGCTGAGGACCATTTTCAGGCTGTCTTCTTCTCCCGGGGACCCAAGGTCCCAGATCTCCTTTTTTTCTTTTTTCTTTTTTTCTGGGATTTATTTATCTTCTATAATTGATACTTTGTAGCCTTGAGCAGAGCCCAGGGCCTCCATCGCCAGGGCAAACCCAAGTCTCCTGCTCACTCCAGCTCTGTGGCTGCCACTATCTTAGTTGGGTTAATTTCGCATACTCACTCCTGATTGGCTGGTGGGTATGACTTGTAGGCAGGCTTCAGCATAGCAGAAGGATGGTTAATTTGCATGTTTCTCTTTTATTTTATACTAGGGGCCCGGTGCACAAAAATTTGTGCACTCGGCGAGGGGAGGAGGGGGTCCCTCATCCTGGCCTGTGCCCTCTCACAGTCTGGGACCCCTGGGGGGAGATGTCCACCTGTTGGCATGCCTGGCCAGTCTGGGTGAGGGCCTGAGGGCTGTTTTCAGGCTGGCCACAGCCCCCTCAGGGTTTGTGCACTGGGGGGTGGGATGGCTGGTGAGTGCAGGCGTGGACGTTTCCAGCTGGGTGGCCTACCATCACACATACCTGGTGGGCCTCCACCACTGAGGGGACACACCTGGTGCAGAGCTGGGTGGCAAGCCAGGGGGTGGACACTGGTGCATGATCCCTTGGGGGGGCCATGCTGCTGAGCGGACACACAGGGGTGGAGCCAGGCACATGCTCACACACGCCCCATGGAGGCCCCCAGGGTGGAGGCAGGTGGCTGGACCTGTGGCAGAGGCTCTGCGCGGGGGCAGAGGATGCTCGGGCATGACCCCGAGGGGGTACCCACCTCAAGCCCCCGCCACTGAGCCTCTGAGGTCGAGTGGGCCCAATTGCTCTATTCCCAGGCCTCACAGGGCCAGGCTGGGCTGCCAGCTCCCGGCCTTATGGCTGCTCATCGCTATCTGGAACCACCATGGGCACAATTGCTCTATTGCCAGCCCCAGCCGAGGGCCGGGCCGGCTCTCACCCAAGGCCGCCCAGAACCAACCACTGGTGCGATTGCTCTATTCCCAGGCCCAGGCTGCAGGGCTGGGGCCTGGGCAGCCAGCTCCCGGCCCTGTTGCCAACCACCACTGCCCTGAATCGATTTCCAGGGCACACACAGGCGGAGGCCAGGCCTCCACCTGTGCATGGGCCAGTGCGATCTCTCTATTCCCAGCCCCATCTCTCTATTGCCAGCCCCGGCCACAGAACTGGGGGCCTGGGAGGCCGCCCGGCCCTGCAGCCTCCGCCACTGTCCGGAAACGACCGCCAGAGCACACAAGGGCGGAGGCCTGGCCTCTGCGTGCGCCGGCACGATTGCTCCATTGCCAGCCCGGGCCTCCGCCATTTTGGCTGGGCTAATTTGCATACCATTGTTCTGATTGGCTGTTGGGCGACCCGAAGAAACAGTTAATTTTACTATTTC
>PVJC01027290.1:0-23403 GCA_004026665.1 Murina feae | reverse complement strand
TACTTTCTAATATTTTACGTAAGTATTTTTCTATTAACACGTGCATTGTGTTTTAGAAAAGATGGTGTCTGCTAGACAATAGTGATAAAATGTCATGATGTATTCATTTATTCAGTAGATATTTGAATGTGTACTATGATACAAGTACTATGAAAAACTAGGCAGACAGGTTTTCATAGTCATGGAGAATACTCTATATTGTAAAATAAATGAAAGTAAACCAATACACAGTAAATTATGATATGCTTAAAATTGGCCTCAACACCTGTTATGGTAGAGAATAAGAGAAAAGTTTTTCTAGAAGTTGCTTTTTGGATAATTTCTTTATTAAGGAACTCTTTGTTAGTGATGAACATAAATAAGTAAAGAAACAACTTCAATACCACATAATAACTGTCTAGGGCAAGGGACACATGCAGTGTATCCTGAAAGCACAACATCGAAGGGTACCTTGGCACAGAGCTAGCGGTTGAATCTAGGAAGTCTTCCTAGATGAGATAAAAAATGAACTGAATTCTGAGGTGTAAGTCCATATTTATATGATAAGAATGGGGGCTAGGAGAATAGGAATAAAGAGATCCAACAAAGAGAAAACACACGAATATAGAAACAAAGTTATAATAAGCAGTTGGTCTTATTAGAAATCATAATTATTCATATTTTGTCAAATGTGTTTTAAGTTACTGATTCTGACTTTTTCTCTATTTTCTATCATGACATTCATAGTGTTGCCTTCATTTTTACTAAATTATGGCATAAAAGCTTCATTTTACATAATTTTACATAAAGGCTTCATTTTAAAACACAAACAACAGAAACATATTTTCTCTTTATTTTTTAGCAATGTGGCATTTGAATATTCCTATCTCAGGTTAATCATGAGAATTCTGTTTCTGGGCCAGTATCAGTCTGTTGAATCAGTCAAAAATAGTCAGGTCAATAGCCTCTACAATTCCCGCTTTTCTGCTCTGACATTCTTAATCCTGACCAGTTACACATTGTGGCATAGACTTAGCCAGCTGCTTTCAGAGGCTTTATCTATAAATTTTATTTTGAACTGATGTGGCCATTAATCACCAGTAGAATATGTGCTTTCTTTTGTTAAAGGCTATAACAGAACTTAATGAGTGTCAGATAAGCAGAAGAAATTTTTATTTTTCTTCACTTCTTTGCAAGAAAAGTGTCTCTTTATAAAATATTCCTAAAAATGAAAGCTGCAAAGAAAGGTAAATGTCACTATAGCAGGACAATAGAATTTTAATTCTATAAAAATCTTCCAAAGTTCATAGAAAGCCTTATCCATGCCATTTATTAGTGACTTCAGTAATGTCATCCTGGCGATCTGAAGGGCACACAGAGATGAAATATCCATATTTTAAATAAAATTGATATTCCTAAAATACAATATACTAATCCTTGACCTATAATTCCCAAAATGTATCAAACTATACCTCCTTTTCATGCTTGTTCTCTCTGTGTCTCTTTATTTCCCATAAAAAAATACTCTTGTAAAATGTAGGTGTGTACCTGTAAGTAATTACCATAGTATGTAAATTAAAATAATTTATCAAGATATAATGTAGGCCTAACTGGTTTGGCTCAGGGAATAGAGCATTGGCATGTGGACTGAAGGGTCTCGGGTTCCATTCTGGTCAGGGGCACATGCCCAGGGTTGCAGTCTTGATCCCCAGTAGGGGGTGTGCAGAAGGCAGCCAATCAATGGTTCTCTCTCATCATTGATGTTTCAATCTCTTCTTCTCCCTTCCTCTCTGAAATCAATAAAAATATATTTAAAATAAAAAATATAATGTATATAAAATAAGCTTAATTTTAATTTTAATCCTGGGTTAATTATAAATTATAATTACATATATTGATGCCTTTTGACAGATTATCCATATAATTACCACCACAACCAATATATAAAATATTTTGAGTAATGCAAATTTTCCAACAATAATTTTTATAAGACTTGTAACCTAAAGCCATCTAAAGCCAAAGAAGCCTGGTATTAATATCCTAACTAATAAAAGCATAATATTAAAATTAACCATTTCTTTGGGACACCTAAGCCACGCTCACCAGCCAATCAGAGCAACTGTATGCAGATTAACCCAGCCAACATGGAGGCCAGCACTCAGGGACCTGAGTAAACAGGCAGCGTCCATTGCAGCATGAGTGAAACTGTTTGTGGGCCGCCTGAGCTTCTCTCTGCTCCAGGGAACATCATATTTGCAACAAATGTTTCAATCCTAGGAGCTGAAGCAAACAGCAAGCCGGGCCTGACTTCTAATTAAACATTGTTTCATTATAGAAGCCAGAGCTGAAGCAGAGAAGGTTTCATTACTAGGCCCCAGCTTAAAGGAACAGTGTATAAATTATAGAAGATAAACATACCCCAGAAACCTGCTTCCAGCCAGCCTTGCTGGGACATTGGGTCAATGGGAGCTGTGGGCAGACTGAAATTCTGAAAACAGCCATCAGCCCGTCACCCATGCTGGCCACACCCCAATGGGGTGAGGATTCACACTGGAGGGCTTGGCCAGCCTGCAAACAGCCATCAGCCCCTCACCCAGGCTGGCCAGGTACCCGAGTAGGGACCCAAAACCTGAAGGGACTATGGGAAGCCTGAAAACGGCCCTCAGCCCATCACCCAGGCTGGCCACACCCCAGTGGGGTGAGGATCCACACTGGGGGTCTTGGCCAGCCTACAAACAGCCATCAACCCCTCACCCAGGCTGACCAGGCATACCAGCAGGTGGACATCCAGAGGGGTCCCAGACTGTGAGAGGGCACAGGTCAGGCTGATGGACCTCCCGAGTGCACAAATTTTTGTGCACCGGGTCCCTAGTGTAATATAATAGTTAACTAATTGAGTGAAATGTGTAATGACAATATTATGTAAGATCTCTGAGTATAGAGATTTTTGTCAGGTTCAATGCCATATCTGCCAATGACATATACTAGGTGCTCAGTACATGTATTTTGAATAGATAAATTAGAAATAAATTACTTACCTGGATAAGTGTATTTATTCATTTAGTAAGAAAGACTATGTATCTACTCCAGTAGAACATTCTTCTAAATTTAACACCCAGCACACATTCTGAATAGCTTTTTCTCATTCACTCACGGCCCTTCCCACATCATCTGGCTTCTACGACAGCCATGTCATTGTTCAGCTCTATCACACTAGATGCGACTTCTCTCCCAGCTTCTCTAGAACTTATATTTGAGTTCAGATACTCAGTTGGCTGTCTTCAGCTTTTCATGCTATGCTAGACATTTATTTCAGTAGAGGGTATGCCTGGCCAAGTTACTTTTCAATAGGAAGCAAAACTAAACAAGTTTCATTGACAAAATTTACAAAAGAGCATAATATGTTCAATGTGTATTGAGTGGCTACCCTGCAATGACAATAATTAGCATCTTCTTTTCAGGGGGAAAAAAAAAGGAAAGCAAATAAAATACTGAACTACAATAGCAGGTGGTTTCAAAAACCATGAAGAAAGTCATTAATTTGGAATGAAATACAATCCAATTCCTTTAGAAACTGTACCCCTAGGGTTTGGAATAATTTTAGTAGAAGTATTTTAAAGATCATTCTCTAGTCCTCAGTCTGGTACAACCCAATTTAGAGGCATCTGGCAATGCAGTTAAACTCCATTGCCCTGGTAAATCTCTTTAGAAATGCAGGTGTTTCCAGAATTCACTTTCAGGGTGTATTTAACTAAAAGAGATGAAACAGATATCTGCTTAAAACTTCAATCTTTAGTTCATAACTGTGAAAGATGTCATGGTTTATCTGTCTAATGAATAAAGTGAGTATTTGTGGTGACCACAAAGCCTTTAATATTAAAAAATAACAACAATTATAATAACACTTAGTGGCCTGGTACAAGAAATTCAGGCACATTGAAAGGGAATTACTTAGATGAAATATTTTAATATTGCTTCTTGCCCTTTCTCTATAATAGAAGTGTCAGAGATGAAAGAAAATTAGTAAAATGTATAGGAAGATCTCCCTGTCAGAGTCTGGGGTGTGCCATGGGACCCAGAATCAAGTTCCAACCCATCCACATGCATCTTAAAATCATGAGAAACCCAGACCCAGCTGGCCCCACCCTGTCAAGCCCCACCAGGTCAGAAGCAGAGCCTCAGGTCCTCATTAAGCTCCACTGGGCAGAGGTTTCAGCCTCAGGTCCACCAGCCCTGGCATGAGGGCACAAGGGCATGATGGCCATTTGCAAATTAGCTCTTTATTATATAGGACTAGAGGCCCGGTGCACAAAATTCATGCATGGGGGGGGGGGTCCTCAGCCAAGCCTGCACCCTCTCACATATTGGGAGTCCTCAGGGGGTGTCATACTGATGACTTAGGCCTGCTCCCTGATCCCCTCGAGGAACAAACTTAAGCTGCAGTCTGGCCTCCCTTGTGGGAGGCAATCAGGCTAATTAGGGAAAGCCACCAGTCCCATCATTCCCACTGCTGCAGCCACTGCCAGTCACTGCAGCCACCAAGGTGTCTTCATCAACATGGACTCCAATCCCTTCACCATGAAAAAATGACAACTTTCTTTAGGCATTTTCAAGATGTGTCTCTCCTAGGATATGATCTTTCTTTCTTTCTTTCTTTCTTTCTTTCTTTCTTTCTTTCTTTCTTTCTTTCTTTCTTTCTTTCTTTCTTTCTTTCCTTCTTTCTTTCTTTTCTCCCCACCTGAGGATATGTTTCCATTGATTATTAGAGAATGTGGAAGAGAAGGGAAAAACAGAGAGAAACATCAAAGTGAGAGGAACACTTTGATTGGTTGCCTCCTGCATATGCCCTGACCTGGGCCCTGGCCAGGGAGGAGCCTGCAACCTAGGTACATGCCCTTAGTCAGAACTGAACCCAGACTCTGCAGTCAGCAGGCTGAGGCATTATGCACTGAGCCAAACCAGCTAGGGCAGGATATGACATTTCTTAGCCCTCCAGCAGTGGACTTTCATTATTTTTTTTCTCCAGGAGTATGGTGGAAAAACCTTAGATCGCCTTTAGGGATTCTTCTTACCCAAGTTACTAAGAATATTACCAGGGAGCTTAGCCAATGAGCTATCAGAAAAGGTGTTTCTTCTGTAGTTCACTCCAATCACTGGTTCCACCCCTGCCCCTCCAATCCCAGCTCCACCCCTGCCCAGGCTATAAGCTCTGGCCAAGGATGCAGGTCTGGCCAGGGGACCCCCAGACGCCTCTGATTGCTGACTTCACAGAGCCCAGGCCTCTGCAATCACCAGCTCTGATCCTGACCCCTGCCATCGCCAGCTGTACCCTTGCCCCAATGGCAGCCTCTGGCCAAGGCTATAGGCCTGGGCAGGGGACCCCAAGGCCCTTGCTTTTCTGGCTCCACTGGTGCCCAGACCCCTGAGATAGCAGGCTCCACCCCTGCCCCTCCGATTGCTAGCTCTGCAGAACCCAGGCCCCTGCAACCTCTGGCCTTGCCCCTGCCCAGGACTGAGGCCTCTGTCCCAGACCTTATGCCTGGGTAGGGCACCCTCATACCCCTCCGATCACCAGCTCTGCCTTTTTCCCCTCCAATCACTGGCTCTGCCCTTGCCCCACTGTCAGCCTCTGGCGAAGACCTCTAGCCTGTGCAGGGGACCCCCAGCCCCCTCTGATAACCTGTCCCATCCCTCAGACCCCCCACCTCCTCTGCCACCTGCCTGGATAACAAGCCTGACCACTTCAGTGGTGGGGCTGAGCTGGACTGGGTGCTGCCATCTTGTATCCATGGGAGCAGCCATCTTGTGGCTATGGACGCCACCATCTTTGTGATGGAGTGATGCAGTGATGCCTAATTTGCATATTACTCTTTTATAGATAGGATTCGTACAGATCACATACATTAGGTTAAAAAGATCATTGGTTGTCAAAATGTATGTGGACTCTTTACAGGAAAACATAAGAGCCTTATTTTTTTCTTTTAATGCAATATTTACATTCCAAATATGAGAGAGGGGGAGAGAGAGAGAGAGAAAGAGAGAGAGAGAGAGAGAGAGAGAGAGAGAGAGAGAGAGAGAGAGAGAGAGAGAAGAGAGAGAGAGAGAAGAGAGAGAGAGAGAGAGAGAGAGAGAGAGAGAGAGAGAGAGAGAGAGAGAGAGAGAGAAGTATTATTTTTATGGGGAAAAAATGTTAATGGTTTTCCTGTTTGGAGAAATGTAAACCTTATATGGCTAATCAAGATTTGGATAATGTACTGAATGGAAGAGTTTATTTAATAGTAAGAAATATTCTGCCAGGGGAAAAAGCCTGCAAATCAATAAAGTTAACCAAATGAATATTAAGATTCCATGTATAGAGAGTTGAGAGTGTAAATATTAAGGTCAAATATTTCTATCTGCCAACTGCAACCTTATTTGCACCCAGAGCTCTTTTACACATAGTAGGTGGTATATATGCTTTGTCGAGTGAATAAACTACTGTATAAATGTTAAGTGTATGTTTCATTTTAGATAGAGTCAGATAGAAATGACAACCTCAATCTTTGACCAGATTTGATAGAAGTCTTAATCTAAACACACTTTGCTTGTGGTATTTACTGGTAGCCTTTTTTGATAATTGCCTACTAAATTGTTTCACTGTTATTGTAGGTGATAATATAAAAGGTAAAATGATCAAATCTGCAATTAATATAAAGTAAGGGAGAGTTATGTAGACTGATAGTTTTATTCTTAAGGTTTTTTAAAGTAAGCCAAAGTAATAGGAACAAAGTTTAATCTTAATGAAGTATGAACTTAATTTATAAAAACTGTCATAGCAATGTAACCCAATAAGTTTAATATAAAATAAATAAACAGAAGGGGAAAAATTAAAAAAATGCACAGTAAGTAATACAGATTGAATCTTAGGAAGAATTATTGACTATAAACTCATGTGAAAGGTATTAGTCAAAATTTATTTGCATTGAAACAAGAAAGCAGCCCTGACCGGTTTGGCTCAGTGGATAGAGCATCGGCTTGTGGACTCAAGGGTCCCAGGTTCGATTCCTGTCAAGGGCATGTACCTTGGTTGCAGGCACATCCCCAGTGGGGAGTGTGCAGGAGGCAGCTGATCGATGTTTCTCTCTCATCGATGTTTCTAACTCTCTATCCCTCTCCCTTCCTCTCTGCAAAAAATCAATAAAATATATTTAAAAAAAAAAGAAACAAGGAAGCAGTATTAATGTAAACTAATGCAAGGTTAGCTTTTTTTAATCATATATAATACCTATATTATTTGAATATGTCATTGATACCCAAGTACATACATAATGTGATATATAATTCTGCATATGATCTTTTAATCTTTCACATAGTGTTAATCTGAGACTATTTGTTATGCTCTTTATATTTCACAATTTTCTTCTTTACTAAGTATATATTTTTGAGAAATATTTCTAGGAAAAATAAAGCTTCTTATTTCTAAATATATTTCTAATTATCTGATATTTTACTTATATAAATACCTAATTAAGTAAACTCAAATATAGCCCAATCCAAATCATGGCTGAAACACTACAGTAGACTTATTTTGGGGGTGTTTTATTACATTAACAAATAACTTACTACATTCTCTGTGAGGTGTTGAAAGCATATTTACACACTCTGCAAATATGTTTTCAAAGTATTTCTTTTACTTCAATTCTAACATAAAAATATGGATAATAAAGTAGTATGGATACACATATATTGATGTACAGATTTGTGCAAATGAATTTTAGTCTTTGAATTGTACACCATGGATATGTTTAGATAGAATCATAGAAGCTACAAGTAACCTCCAAAATATGTTAAATAAGCAATATCAATGTTTAACTCAAACATTTAATTCACAAAATATCAGAAAACGGTTATCTAATCTAATAAAAGAGTAATATTGAAATTGACCATTTCTACAGGAAGTCTAAGTCATGCCCACCAGCCAATCAGAGCAGCTGTATGCAAATTAACCCAGCCAGGATGGAGGCCGGCAGTCATGGAGCTGGAGTAAATAGCAGGCTTCCATTGCACCAGGAGTAAACTGTCTGCCTAGGCTGGCTGGGCTTCTCCTGGCTCAGGCAACATAGTTGCAACATTGTTTTAATTAGAGAAGCCATGGAGCTGAATCAAACAGCAGGCTTCCGTTGCACCAGCCATGGAGGAAACTGTCTGCCTAGGCCAGCTGGGCGCGTCTACTAAGGCAAGATTCTTTCAATTATAGAAGCCACGGAGCTGAAGCAGACAGGAGGCTTCGTTACCTGCCTAGGCCTTGGCTTAAAGGAACAGTGTATCAACTATAGAAGATAAACAAACCCCAGAAACCTGCTTCCAGCCAGCCTTGCTGGGACATTGGGTCAATGGGAGCTGAGGGCAGCCTGAAAGCCTGAAAACAGCCCTCAGCCCCCCACCCAGGCTGCCCAGGCACCCTAGTAGGGACTCAAACCCTGAAGGGACTGTGGGCAGCCTGAAAACGGCCCTCAGCCCATCACCCAGGCTTGCCACACCCCAATGGGGTGAGGGACCTCAATGGGGGGCTTGGCCAGCCTGCAAACAGCCATCAGCCCCTCACCCAGGCTGGCCAGATACTCCAGGAGGGACTTGAACCCTGAGGGGACTGTGGGCAGCCTGAAAACAGCCCTCAGCCCATCACCAGGCTGGCCACACCCCAATGGGGTGAGGATCCACACTGGTGGGTTTGGCCAGCCTGCAAACAGCCATCAGCCACTCACCCAGGCTGGCCAGGCATGCCAGCAGGTGGACATCCCCAGAGGGGTCCCAGACTTTGAGAGGGCACAGGCCGGGCTGAGGGACCTCCCTAGTGCACAAATTTTTGTGCACCGGGCCCCTAGTAATATAATTGTTAATGGATTAATTATTAATAATGCTTTTGAGTTTGTTTTTCTTTTAAACGATGAAACATCTATATATTTATATTGATCATGAATCATTCCATTTTTATTTTATATATATGCCAGTGTCAGAGGACTAAGTTCTAGAATGCTCCATTTTTGGCAATTAAAGGAGTGGGCAAATGAGAAGGAAAGCATCAATAGAATTAGAAGTTAAACCAAGAGAGTGTAATATTTTATGTTATGAAAAGAACTTTACGGGGGAAAGACAGAACTACTAAATACTGCTAAATCTAGTTAAATGTGGACTGAGAATTGACCAATAGACAAAGAAAGAAAAAGGAGATCAGTTTCTGTGGATAACAGGAATAAATGTTTGAGTTTTCAAGAAAGAATGTGTAGGAAGTGGAAAAATGGAGTAATGTTGGAGGTGGGTGTTTTTAACGAAAGAAGTAAAAAATTGTTTTTATGCTGATCATATTGATCCAGGAAGTAGGGGGAAATTTTCTGATATGGAAAAGAGAGAAAAAAATCACTGAGGTGTTGCATTTAAAAACATAGCACTGGATCTTGTGAAAAAAATTAAAGGATTGCGTTGGATATGAAATTGGACACTTTATCATAATAAGTGAGAAGTTAGAAATTAATGCAAATAGGAGTGAATTATTAGATGTGGTAATGATTCTTTGAAAAAAACTCATTTAACTCCTATCTGTTTTTCCATTATGGAATAAAACTGAGTAACAGAATGATAAATAAAAAGATGATAGACTTTTAAAGAAAAGAGAAAAGGAAGGACACAAAATGACCTTGGAAAGTAGCAAAGCAATAGACACAGCAGTTCTAAACCTTTGGGTCTTGACCCCTTTGGTGGTCAAATGACCCTTTCACAGGGGTCACCTAAGACCATCCTACATATCAGATATTTACGTTTGATTCAAAACAGTAGAAACATTACAGTTATGAAGTAACAATGGAAATAATTTTATGGTTGGGTCACAACATGTATTTAAAGGACCAGAAGATTGAGAACCACTGGCACTAGGAAATTGTCATGATTGCTAGTATCAACTTGAATTTGGTGATTACAAGTTTATAAGATGAGATTCGGCATGGTCTTAGTTTATTTCTAGAGCCGCTTTCAGCTGTACAAATTCAGTGATGACTAGCAGCACTGGATTATACCACATCTGTGGCAGAAAAAAAAATAGAAGATATGTTGAGTTGAATTTAAATTGTTAGTACACATTCATTTTCCCAAACCATAAAAAAATCTAGATATTAAATAACTTGGATTATATTTATTCTGCTTTGCTCTATTAAGACAACTGTAATGAACATACAAATTAGAAAATCATTTCATTCAAGGAGACAGACAGCACAGTATAATGCATTCCATAGGGAAGGAGGCTAATATCACAGTGATGAACACACACTAAGTAGTGAATTAAGTCTAAAATGAATACTGACTTCAAAACTATTATGAGAATATGGGTACTTTACTTAAATTCTGCCAGTCTTTCCTTAGTTGTTAATTTTTAAAAAATATATTTGCATTGATTTCAGAGAGGAAGGGAGAGGGAGAGAGAGAGAAACATCAATAATGAGAGAGATGCATTGATCAGCTGCCTCCTGTATGCCCTACCCTGGGGATCCAACCCGCAGTCCAGGCATGTGCCCTGACTGGGAATTAAACCTGAACCTCCTAGTCTATAGGTTGATGCTCAACCACTGAGCCACTGTGGCCAGCTAGTTGTTTATTGTAATTATATTTTTTGTGATAATTAAATGAGAAAACATATGTGAAATATTAGCAACATTTTTGCTAAGATTAAATGATCTGTTATTTAATTTATCAATATTAGTATTATTTTTCATTAAAAAGCATTTTTCCTGCTTACCAACCATCTCCCTTATACCTTTGCCATATGTTCCCAATCAGCACATATCTTCACTATAGAATTGCCTTGATTAACATTTCACCCATGACTTCAGAATATACTAGTAGCTGCCCTTTGCTCTTTTGACATTTCCAGCTGAATTTATCATGGGGACATTCAGATATTAATTCCTAATGGAATTACAAAGGTTAGAGAAATCTTTCCTGACCATTCAGAAATGTAAAATATAACTTGAAATTAATTTCTCAATAAACACGTCAGGGTATATTTCTTCTGTACACTTTAAATACACATATTTCTAACACAATTTTATTAATTTACTAATATTTCATCTTACACAGAGATTTCACTTTGTGTAATCTATAAGAAAAGTACATGCCTAATTTCAAATATAAAATTAGCAAAAATATCATTCATTAACATTTTCTAAATAAATGTCAGTAAAGTTAGTTTTATATAGATTAAACCAACCTACCTATAAATTAATAAAAATATGTATGACAGCCTACCAACTATAAGTGACATTTATAGGTATTTCCAAAGTAGATTTTATTAATTTTAATTGCAGTGATTTTCATATTATAGACTATTCTGAATAATTTGAATAACAACAGAATAATTGCTTATTTAAAGTTAAATATTATTTAATTTTTTGGCAACTTGTGAGGTTGGGTAAAACTTACCCTATTTATACTTTTATTTGTAAGACTGTTCTAAGACCTGATGGACTGCGCCTCCCAGAGATTCCATGCTACCAGCTATGTCCTAAGAGTGTTATTGGGCATCACTGCTCCCTGCTCTAGTGAATGCGATAAGAAGCACAGTATCCACCAGCTCTGGTACCTGAGATAGATGCTGGCGAAAGGCTGTTCAGAAAAATGAGAAAGTACAGCAATAGGAGGGTGGTAAGACATCTGATCTCCTTGAAAAACCAAAGCAGGTTAAAGCAAGTACACCTACAGGGTCAGGTGTGCACAACACATTATTTCTGGGACAGCAGAGCTCCCGTTTTCAAAAACAAAAAAAATTTAAAAACAATTCAATCTCAGCTCCCAGATGATTTTGATAAAACTTTTAGTAAAAAAAATATATTTTTAAAAATATTATGTTAGAAATAAAAAGTGTAACCTTAAAACCTAACATTTCTAAACATCCTGTTTTGATTGGAAAGGGATTGAGTGGTGGTAGAAGATGCTGCTGTAACGGGAAATGGAAAGATTATATCTTGGTGAGCTGCACAATCTTAGAGGTTGTGTGCTTATTTCATGTCTATATTCAGAAAGAGGATCATGACAGAAGACTTTCCGGACCTTCCCAACTGCACGGAGACTCAGCTTCATAGGAGCTCTGCTATAAACATCCTCAATGCAATTAAACTGTAATAAAGTGTCACCCTTGTGAAAATCTATAATGTTTACAAATTCATTCTCCTAAGGGTACTTAAAATGCTTTATTAATTATGCAATTAAGACTGACAATTTTGAAATTAAGAAACACTTGGCATGTACTTAAAATCATTAGGAGGCCATTATTTAGGGTACTCTCTGAATTCCTTTAAAACTTACTCTTCTGTGACTTTTTTCATGATGTTAAGAATAATCTTAATATGTAAACTTTTATTGTGAAACTCTTGGTAACTTAGTTGATGACAGTTCCCTTAATTCCATACACTAATGCATAAACACAAGTGAAAGTCAATGTTGAATCTAATCACTTAGCTAGGATTTTGTACATTCTTCTTTTTTAATACATTTTTTTATTTATTTTAGAGAGGAAGGAAGAGGGAAAGAGATAGACACATCAATAATGAGAGAGAATCATTGATCAGCTGCCCCCTGCATACCTCACTAGTGACAGAGCCCACAACCTGGGCATGGGCCCTGACCGGGAATCAAACTGTGACCTCCTGGTTCATAGGTTGATGCTCAACCACTAAGCCACACCAGCCGGGCTGGCACCATCCTTCCTTGGCGTGTTCTTTTTCTCCTGCCCCTGCACCAGCCCTGGATTCATTACTGTTTAAAAGTCTTTCTTATTTTTTAATTGAATAATATAGGAGATCGAGATCTACATGCTAGCTGTGGGCAAGAATATCATGAATATCACGATTTTAGGCCCTCTCATCAGAAAGTAAATAGGTATTATCAGGAACTGTGAGTTCTGAAATTTTAATCTACCTGCAAACTAATTTAGCTTGCACAGGTCACAGATACAGTCAGAGGAGGCAGGATGTTCCCAGGTCAGGGGCTTGGTTCCCCTGGCAGCAGGACTAGCTTCATGTTCCCTTCGGTTTCTCTTGCTCCCAAGCCCCCCCAGGGGAGATTTGCAAGTGGTCCAGGTGGATTCTGTCCACTCAGAGGTTTATGTCACAACCAAGAAAACTCCAATATCATAAAGGGGTTTCTACCAAATCCATCTGAACTTTGATCTGCAGTGAGACTTTATTATCGTCTGCCTCAGAGGGAGTGCTCATCGCCTCTCCAGTCTGTTTGCTGGAAGAACATTTTTGGAAAGTTACTTGGAACAAATGCTTTCAATACTTTTTCTCAGAAGACGGGCAAAAACACACATGAATGGTATATTCTCCCTCACTGTGTGTGTGTGTGTGTGTGCGTGTGTGTTATGAGTTCATATATGGATACCTCTAATTCCATCCACAGAGTATAGTTTAGTCTTCTCTTTTTCCATACTTGTAGCTCTTTCTTGGCTCCAATTATTTTCCATGTACTTACACATCTAATGCCTTGAATATATAGAAAATGCTTTCAGATTTGCCAACTTGTACTACAGAAAAAAGTAAAAATACTGAATGAAATTTAATATTTCATAGATTATTTAAAATGCTATAATACTTTTAGTATATACATCTTAAATGTATAACTTAATAAGTTTTGATAAGTGCATACATCATTGTACCCATACTTTATCAACATACAGAATATTCCCACCATTCCCAAAGGCTATCATGTACCAAGTCTTAGTTACCCACCGCTATCCTGTTACTGAATTTTTTACCACTGGCTATTTGTATCTGTTTTAGAACTTCACATAAAAGTAATCATGTAATATTTACATTTATTTTCTTATTTTTTCCACACAGTTTAATGTCTGTGATATTCATCTTAGTTTTTGTTTGAATTAGAAGTTTATTCCTTTTTATGTTGGATTGTATTGAGAAGGCAAACCCCTGTTTTGTAAAAACTGCTGTTTGGAATTCTCTGCTGTTCCTCTTATTCTAAAAAAAATAACTTTGCTTTCTAGCCCGTCTTAGTCTGCTCGAAGAATGAGGACAATAAACTTAGCTGTCTGACCTTGTAGGCCAGAGACTAGATACGCCCATACTCTCAATGCCATGCCAGGTGCATTTTCTAATTGGATAGAATTGTGTAGTTTTCAAGGCTAGCAGCGACATAATCACTAACTGCACAGAAGGCTGGCTCCTTAATAAAAAGGGAAGTTCTGCTTGTAGGCTTGCTTAGAATTTGAAATTATTTTTCTAAGCCCACTTCAGTGAATAAAGTGTAACTCCAAACTCTCCTGCATTGTTTGATTATTCTGGTTCTCTGTTAACAGTATGATATTTAGTTCCATTGTATAGAAATAGCACAATTGGATTACCTATTCTTTTGTAGGTGGGCATTTGGCGTAGATCTGAAGAAAGCTGCTATAAACATTCATGTATGAGTATTTTTATATACATATGTTTCATTTCTCTGGGCAAAATTCTAAGAGTGGAATTGTACTTAACAAAAGATCTTTGATTTTTTAATATATATTTTCCAACTCATCTAAATTATTAGCTTTCTCTTCTGCTTTTTCTTCAAAATTTTGGTACCTATAATTCACAAGAATGGCAGGAAATATTAAACATACATTAAAATTTACTCATAGAGTAATAAGCAAATAATTATGGAAATGAAAGGAAAGACCTTAATTACATTAAAAAATCAAGAAAGACACCGTGCTGTAGTTGGCAGTGGAAGATATATCTTGTTGGGCAGTCAAGATTTTTATTTGTTTAGGTAAATGTAATTGTAAAGCCCTCCACGCTATGGTAACAGAAAAAAATAGAATCATGCTACATACAAGACCATAATATACTATTTCAAAAGAGTGCATGGTTTAGGGCAGGAGTGTGTAGTGTAGAAGGAGGACATTTTAGATTACATGAAAAATATATGTAGATTATATTTATAAATATTTAATATCATTTTAAACTTTAAACCTTTACTTATATGAATAAGCATTTTTGTCGTTGCTGCTGTTGTTGTTTGGCCTTTTCGCTTCCCTTTGCTTTGTTTTTTAGTCTCATATGGAACTAATTCTCCAAAAGAATAATCAGTGCTCTCACACACACAAAAATGAGCTATTTACTAGTTATGAAATATTCCTTTTCAGTTAGATTTGAGCAACAATCCTTATGGTCCTTAAAAAGAGTATTGTAAAGGATGGAACAGAATCATTATATCTGATTCTGTGCTAGAAAATTGAAACAGCATGTGATCATGGCTAAGCAAGAGCTTTATGGCAGCAGCAAATAGTTTCATGATTACTGAAGTATAGCTGTCACTGGAAAGAAATCGACAAGGAGCCTATCATAAAAGTAGCAATTTCAGATTCACTAGTGTTTAAAATTAAATTTTAGTAATTCATTGCGTTTATATCTTCTTAATGGGTTTAGGAAAGTTTCTTGCTTTCACTTAGCTTTGTCACTTTTTTTCTTAATGTTCCTTCATAATGAAAATGTGGTTAAGATATATATATTTTTTTTTCTGAAAAGCTCTTAACAACCTAACACTGTGTAGAGGGAAGAAGTTTCATTTATCTAAAACTGATATATGGGTCACATATTGCCGGAGACCGGTCATTGCCACTAATAGAGAAATGCGCAGGAAGGCTGGTCAACTTTAATGGCTCTGGGTGGTCGAGGCTCTTCACTCATTGTTTAGTTGAGACATTGGTACTGTAGTTAAAGCAACCCGCCACCTGTTACTCATATGTAAATTCTTGCTGCCCGTTTATTGTTGGAATTTCCTGCCTAAAAGATATGGGTGTTTTCCCATAGCCTTAATAAAAACTTTGAGCAAGGCCAGTACAGCGGGCAGTCTTTTCCACTTGAGGTAGGCTCTCTGCCTGTCCCCCACGTTCCAAATTAATTCCTTCTGGTCTCTCTTTCATTTTGTGTGCGGCCTTCTCCAAAACCTGAACCCTGAACGAGAACCCTGAGCCATGCGGGACATGTAAGGGGCTTCCACAACATATAATATTAATCTTTTCTTCTAGTTGATCAATTATATGAAAAATGCTTATTCATATAATTACCCAAAGGATTTTTACCAATGAATAAAAGTTAGGCATTGTGATATGCAAATGAACAAAATATTACTCAAAACCAATACATAAAATTAGGATTTTAAATTTAGGTATTTAACATTACCTATCACTAAAAATTAAATTAAAGCATGAGTTTCTGTTTTTCACCTGCTAAGTAGACAAAAGCAGTAATGTTGAAAATATATTAACATTTGTAAGAGTGTAGGATAACAAAGACTTGTATTGCTTATGAAAGGTGTTAATCAAAATAAACTTTTTTTCCTGGCAATCTCAAATATAAGTGCCCATACCTTTTTCAAACTAGCAATTCCACCACTTATGTAATTAAATAAAAAACTGTGGACTGTCCTTTAAAATCTGGGCTAGATTCAGAAATTAGAAAATGTATTCTTCTCTTTGTATTATCTTTTAATGTGTGCACCTGTTAATTTTATGACAAAAATTGTAATAGAAAAAAAATTATTAAGTTTTATAAATATGTGAAATTTGTCTTGTTTTGCTTTCATAACAGCACATATACAGGACATTCTACTATTTTGCTCTAATTCACTACATGGTCATCTCCTCTTGAGTCCATTAATTTGAGCTTTATGGGTAATCATCTCTCTTGCTACTTTTATTACTGGTCATTTTGAACCTCACTCTTGGTATTGATGAATTCTGCCTTAGAGGCAAATAATTCTAGCATTAAATTTAATTGACTCACCCCCACACTCCCCTCAATGGGGGAAATACCACAGTCTCTGACAAGAAGCAATCAAAAGTAATATATCAGTTGGCTTAATTATCATGACATGCTGTGTTGCAAATGAGAGATATTGATTTTAGCAACATGCTGAGTGTATCTTTAATGGTTCTTTACCTCTTAAGATGAATCCAGACATCAAAATATGCATAGATCAATGAAAACATAATTTATCAGGTGCATTTGATGTCTTACTTAAAAATCATTTATAATCTGGCAAATAATTCTAATCATAATCTTTTACTAGCTTCACTATGGACTTCATAAATTAAATAATTGCATAGTAATTTGCTTTCCTCCAAGTCACTGGGAACTTTGCTCACTCATTTTAATTTTTTAATAAAAATAATCTTTTTATGTTAATTTTCTTTCAATTCATAGAAGTTTCTGCATGCACTTTCATACAGGCAATAAAGCAAGGAAATTTACCCTCATTGAATAGAGAAGTTGTGGACAACAAGTGTATATAAACTGTCCTATGGGTTGTGGTCCTTGAACACAGATTTTGTTTTCATGACGATATTCTTTCTGGTATATACAGTTATCTGTATTCCAGGAAGGCAATGTATGCTTAGAATGTTATGATACAGTCCAATGGCATTAATCTGTACGAAGGAATTATGTAGATACTCTCAGCACCTAGTATATACGCCCTTGGCCCTTATTTCTCAGGTCATCCACTGGAATTCCAACTGGTAGCAGCTGCAGCCCTCAGTCTGGGGCTTTTTCTGGGCACTGGAACCAAAATTGTCCATGCAAGTAGCAAGCCAGAATAGGTATGGTATTGGAGCCCCTTACACGTCCATCGCGATTCAGGGTTTCTATTCAGGGTTCGAGTTCTGAAGGAGGCCACACACAAAATGAAGAGAGAGAGACTAGAAGAGAATCAATTTGGAAACTGGGGGACCAGGCGTGGCATCTTTCCTCTAGCAGGGTAGATTGCCCACTGATGCCTGGGTCTCACCAGCCTTTTATTGAGTCTCTGCAAAAACAACCATATCCTTAGGCAGGAAATTCCAAGCAAGAATTTTACATGTAATTATCAGGTGGGGATTTGCTGTAATTAACAATGTTTCAACTTAAACAATGTGTGTATAGCTCTGACCTTTCAGAGCAACCAAGGTTGGTTAAAAACAATCAGTTTCCAGCAGTATGGAATCAACATGACATTGCCCAACCAACGACTAACAAGAATTGGTAAATAGCCCTAACCAGTTTGGCTCAGTGGATAGAGCGTCAGCCTACAGACTCAAGAGTCCCAGGTTCGATTCCGGTCAAGGGTATGTACCTTGGTTGCGGGCACATCCCCAGTAGGGGGTGTGCAGGAGGCAGCTGATCGCTGATCGATGTTTCTCTCTCATCAATGTTTCTAACTCTCTATTCCTCACCCTTCCTCTCTATAAAAAATCAATAAAATATATTAAAAAAAAAAAGAATTGGTAAATAAATACTCTGTCTTCTTTGGGTGCTATAACTGGAGAGTGTTGTATACAGGCTTTCCAAATCTCTACTAGGATTAAACTTTTATTTCCCCCAGTGGTCACTTGCTTAGGAATCCAATTTAGTGATGACCTTTCCCCTCTCCCAATGACAGACATGCTTTTGTGTCAGAGTTTCCAGGGATCATCTCTGAATTTAACTACTCACACTTGTTTTTTGTTTTTTTTTTTTTTTTAAATATATTTTATTGATTTCTTACAGAAAGGAAGGGAGAGGGATAGACAGTTAGAAACATCGATGAGAGAGAAACATCAATCAGCTGCCTCCTGCACACTCCCCACTGGGAATGTGCCCACAACCAAGGTACATGCCCTTGACTGGAATCGAACCTGGGACCTTTCAGTCCACAGGCCGATGCTCTATCCACCGAGCCAAACCCGTCAGGCTCACACTTGTTTTTTGTAATGAATGCATCACACTTCAGACCATTTTGATTCATTTGTCAGGAAGTGATATCATTAAAGGAGACTAGGGAAGATTGAAAAAAAAAAAGTAAAATGCAATGGAGATAAACACAGAGGATCCAATGAATCACTTAGTGTTTAACATCTTTAAAACTTTTTGAGTAGCAATCTGCAGCTAAGACGCCCAGATCATGATCTCAAGATGCAGAACCCATTGCTTCACACTTTGTTTTATATGATTTTCACTGCTCAGTAATTCCTCTTTATTTTAGTCTTCGTGCAGTCAGGTGGAGGAAAGGTGACATAGTTTGTAAAGGAATATTTGGAGAATACTCGCTGTGTACATGACTCTACTAATCATGCCTGACACATGACATTTCGATTTTTAGTATACGAAGGCTTTTTCTAAACAGTTTGCTAACTTTCCATGCAAATGAATTGCTGTTTGCATAATTTGCCCATCACAAAGGCTACCAGGTAGACCTTAAGCAAGGTTCTTTATTAATGATAAATGAGTTTAACTGTCTGAGAAGACTAAAAGCAGGATATTATAAGGTTATCATTTCTTCCTGTAGCTCCTGACAAACATTTTCTACTCTAGAATTCTGGGAGCACTCTCTATATAAATAAAAATGTAAATGTTCATTGGTTCAAAATCTCAAATCTCCAAAAGTTCTTCACTGATTGTTTTGAAATTTTTACACAATGTTGCATTCAAATATGTGCATATTTTTATTTACGTATATTATATAGATGTCACACCTGTGACAGGTGAAAACATGCTGTTTTTGAAAAACAGCGCCATCTGTTGGACGTAAAAGCAACAAATGCTACGAACTTAACAATATTATTCAGTCTAACATTCAAAGCCAGGCAGTCACATACAAGTCTGTCAACACTGTTGTGGAAGCAGATGAAGCGCTTAATTATCCAACAGAATTTTGGAATTCACTTGATTTGCCAAGGATGGAATTCCATCGGCATGCCAATTATCATGTTGTGAAATATCAACGAGCGCGGGGCTGGGCCTCAGGCTGGGGCAGGGCTGGGGCTCAGGGCGCGGGTGGCCACCAAGGTCCCACACACTCCGGCAGCCAAGGGCTGGTGGGGAGTGTGGCAGGCGAAGGCGAGGGAGCTTTCTCGGCTCCTTTTTCCTCCAGCTTTCGGGCAGCTCAGCAAGGGCCCCTGCAGTCAGGAGTCGGGAGCCGCTGGGCCTTCAGGTGCAGGGTAAGGAGTGTGGACCACAGGTGAGGAGCAGGGGTGCAGGCCGGCGTTGGGAGACCCGGACTGCAGCGGTGCACGTGTGTGAGGCCAGACCAGCTGGTCAGGGCAGGGCGGGGGCGGTGGCATGTCAGGGCAGCCCCCCGGGAGGGTGCATTGTATACCTACAAGCATTGTGCAATTAAACATATTAGACACATGCACTTTCTCTTTTCTTTCTTTCATTTAACCAGACTGAGCCACAGCAACGCGTAGCCAGGTACAGCTAGTTACAAATAATTTCACTTTCCGTCTCCACAGGGAATGGTGTGAGCAGCCCTTGTGGAGTTGGATATCCATAGAGAAAGGTGCAGAGAAATTTTTTCTTGCAATAATTTGTATTTGTCAGATACTTTCATGGTCAATCCTCTGGTGGAAAACAGTCACTTAGAAGAATCTTAAGCCTTTAAGATGAGTTATGCTTAACATTCAGTGGTGTTTCTCATTCTGAGGATGCAGGACTTTCTAAATTTCAGGAAGATTCTTAGGTAGCATCTATAAATCAATTATTCCCCATACTTTGCAGTAGCACAGAGAATGAACAGTGAAGGCTAAAAAGTAAAATACAATTTACTTAATCTTAGAATGAGTCCTTCCTGAGCAATGAGCATAATTTTGGTTTACACAGGAGCTCAATAATTATTGCATGCTGCAAAAGCATAGGTTTTGTGTCAAAATGTCCCATAGACCATTTGGTAGTGAGACCATTATGACATAAATATAAAAAAAATAGGAGAAAATAGCAAAGTTAGTTTATTAGGACATCTTAGCTGGAGTTTATTCTAGAAATTAGAATCTGAGTTCAGAGTTTGTGACAAGTCATTCACTTGTGAATTTGATCCCAGAGACCTGGCATGTGGAGACTGGTAAGAATAAAACAGAATAAATGAAAGTCAGTCTAAAGATGAAAAATGAATTAGTTATTTCTGTGGCAAAATGGGGATCCATGTTGCTGGGGCTAGTCTGAGAAACCGTTTACTCTACATTACATAACTGTCCATCTGAGGCACAAATGAGGAGAACAGCATCTATGCACTCACTATTGCTGCTCATCAGGCAAATGCTGGGCCAGAGTTGTGACATCCTTCCCGTTTCCAGGTTTGTGCATGCAAAGATATCCCTCAGTTGGATAGTTCAATGGGTTCAACAGACGCCACAGTTTTCTCTCTTAAGGCTTAGATTTGAAGGCAAATGATAAGCTCCCCCTCCCCCCGCAACACACACATGGACACACACAAAGTGCAGTCAGTTATCCAGGATCCCAGACCCATTTTATGTGCAAGTCCCCCAGGGCCCCATATTCACACACATGGGCCATATTCTCTCTCCAGATCAAATCATTGACATCTGCACAAGAAATATTGGCTTTGAGAGAACTCAAAGCAGAACTTCCTAGTGAGGGTTTTAAACACCCCACTGACCAATTAATCAAGAAAAGCTGACTTAACTGACCCCACCAATGACAAACTGTCAGTAAAGAACTGATTTGGGGGTCACTAAGAGGGTTTCCAGTATAAACTGCACATTGTAGGTCTTGTCCTTCCTTGGCCAAGAGTCAAAACCCAGACATCCAGGCATCTCCAAGGACAGTGATAAAGTTCTCTGCAGACCAGCTGTCAATCCACTCTAGCCTCACAGGACACGTGCCAGGTGATTGAACAGGTTCCTGTAAGCATCCACATGGTACAGGGAGAGGATACAAAAATCCTGGATGTATCTGAGCAAGGTGTCCTCAGGATAAATCTTTAATTACTGAGCGGCAATAGTGAGTACAAAAAGGTAAGTGAAATTATGTAGGTAAGGCATGATTAATAGCCACAACAGAAAAAGGGTGCAATGCCATTTATTGTCTAAGGCTCCTGAACTATATAATTTATATTTAATATCTAAAAAAATATTTGTTTATAGGTTGTCTTTCAGCTATCTTACGAATGCAGATCTGAAGGTGGTGTCATATCTCTATACCACTTATAAGTGCTTTGAGGAAATTAGTTTACTTTTTTTCCTTTACAGTATATTCATACCATTTCTCTGAACCAAAATAATATAAATAACAACAATAATAAAATGAATTATTATTTTATGTTAAGTTCCTAATTAGAAAAAATAGCATTAACTAATTATTACCTATTTATAAAAGAAATGTCGTCTCAATATGTACATAAGCTGTCAGTTAGTATTGGAAATATACCTTCAAAGGAAAATCCTAATTAATAGTTTATAAATATTCAATATTTATAAGCATAATTATGGATCTTAAGTATATTTGGCAGCAGGGAGGGATCAGAAATAATTTGAAGAGAAAACACAGTTTAATATTTTCAAAAACCTACAATTGTTAGAAAGTTGAAAATTATCAGGAGAATTTCAGCAGAACTGACTGACTTAGTTGGAAAAGAATCCAGATGTTCCAAAATCTTTAACAAAATTTGGAAAAGTTTGGAGAAATTTGCATCAATTTGTACAAATTAGAAATGTAAGAAATTTTAGGAAAAATAATGAATTTTTATTTAGAAATAGTGGTGGGATTCATATAATGTCATGTTTAAATATAGGCTAAATATTTCAAATCTTAATTTTCATAATTTACCCTCTACACATAGAGACACATATTCCTCTCCATAAAGTACATAATCACTGAAGAAGTTGACATAGTGTGTCTCACTCTTTCCCATTGGGAAAATTATATGCAAGAAAAATATATATTGCAGAATTATACAAGATAAAGTGGAAATATAATTGTTTGTGCAACAAATTATTATATGAATTTATAAAGAAAGAGAACTTTTCTTTCAGTAAAAGTAAAATCTCTCTTACAATCAGTGTATTGCTCTACAAGAATAAATTTAGAAAACTATAACATAATTATAAAACTGTATATAAATGTATATGGTAAGAATAATGATAAATAATTCAAGAATTCAAAATAATAGGTGATAATATAAAGATACAGTTAATAAATGTGATACTCTTAATGGTTTTAGTGAATATTAAAGATTATAGAGAACAATATATATCAATCAAAGTTTTATTAAGAGAATAAAATCACACAGTAATTGAATAAGATCTTTAAATATCAATAACTATTAATTATAATACTCGATTAACTACAAATGGTAATAGAAACTCAAAGATTCTAAATCTGAGAGAAAATATTTAAGAACAAAGTGTGCAGAAGTTATCTTATTGGTAATCAGATTTGGCAGGAGAAGGTATAGTTGTAGCTCACAGAATGTTTATCTATCACAATATATAAGCATATATATAGCAAATTTGCAAAGTATCCCCTCGGAAGTTCAATGGAGTCACCAGGAGTTCGATCACTTGCTACAATGTGTGCTGACCACCAGGGGGCAGCACAGAAGGAAAGAAAGCTCTGACCAGCAGCTGGCAGCTGGGGAAGGAAGGCCCTGGCC
>PVJC01027289.1:0-23392 GCA_004026665.1 Murina feae | reverse complement strand
CCCTGGCGCCTCCTTCCCAAGCGGGAGCAGCACCAGCCAAGTGGCAGGGAGAGGGGGGGTCTTTCCGCCCCGCAGGCCAAGTCCCCGCGTGCACCCTCTTCCCCAGTGGCTCAGAGCCGAAATGGAGCTCAGAACCGCTGGGGTGTGGGGCCTTTCCGCCCCGCAGGCCAAGTCCCCACATGTGCCTCCTTCCCCAACGGCTCTGAGCTCAGCGGCTCTGAGCCGAAATGGAGCTCAGAGCCGCTGGGGTGCCGGGCCTTTCCGCCCCGCAGGCCAAGTCCTCCGCGCCTCTTTCCCCAGCGGCTCTGAGCTCAGCGGCTCTGAGCCGAAATGGAGCTCAGAGCCGCTGGAGTGTGGGGCCTTTCCGCCCTGCAGGCCAAGTCCTCCGCGCCTCCTTCCCCAGCGGCTCTGAGCTGAAGTGGAGCTCACAGCGCTGGGGTGTGGGGCCTTTCCGCCTGGACCCTGCAAGGCATCAGCCACCACCTGCCCAGCCCACTCTGCTGCCCGCTGGTTTCCATGATTCACCCGCTGCTCTCTCTGAGGCTCCCGGCCGCCATCTTGCCTGGGCTAATTTGCATACAGCCACTCTGATTGGCTGGTGGGCGTGGCTTACCCTGTCTTGGAGAAACGGTTAATTTTACTATTTTGCTTTTATTAGTTTAGATAATTGGCAAGCAATTAAATGATCATATACACCTGCTAAGTGTCAGTGATGGGATTAGGAGTCCGTCTCTAAATCTGTTAATATGGTGCCCTTCCACCAGACCAACTAGCAAAGCCTAAGTGCTCAGAATGACTACCATGGAAGATACCAGAGAAATGTCTAGTCTCCTTCACCCTTCCCCAAGTCAATGATGCACCACAAAATTGGGATAATCTCTGGTGTATGTACAGTCTTCCTAGCACAGTACCCAGAGGCAGGTTCAAAATTTAAATCTTGGAACTCCGCCTCCGTCCACCTACTGAATGTCCAATCATTGATGTTATGGGCAGATGAGAAAGAGGAAAGCTGAGCAGAGTTTACTTCTATTATGCAAATTAAGACCTTTAATTTCCATCTTCCTTCTCCACCTCACTCAGCCTCTTCACTTTACTAAACTCCTGAACCATAAACAAAACCTAATCTAATCCAGAGTTGGTAGCAAGAAAACAATGAATCCACCCTAGGTTCTAGGTACTTTCCTCCCCCTGGATTTTTGGGAGAGGGGGTCACGTGATTTTCATCCAGAATGCTCTGCCAGATGCTTCCATTCATTCTCACACATTTTCTTTGCATGTGTCTCAGTCCTTTAGCTTTAAGGATGTCATGGAATATGGTAGGGAGATTTGAAAAGAGAAGCAAAAGGAAAAATTGCCACTAGAAGGCAGAGCTAAAACATTTCACCTTAGTTCTCTGCTCATTAAAATGAAAGTAGCGACCTAACCAGTTTGGCTCAGTGGATAGAGCATCAGCCTGTGGACCAAAGGGTCCTAGGTTTGATTCCAGTCAAGGGCATGTACCTTGGTTGTGGGCACATCCCCAGTAGGGGGATATGTAGGAGGCAGCTGAATTGATGTTTCTCTCTCATTGATGTTTCTCTCCGTCCCTCTCCCTTCTTCTCTGTAAGAAATAAATAAAATATATTAAAAAAAAAAGAAAGTAGCAAGAGATCAACCAAAGAACTTGTATGCATATATGCATAACCCATAGACACAGACAAAAAGGTGGTGAAGGCCTCCAGGGGGCAGGCTAGAAGAGGTCAATGAGGGGGAAAAGGGGACTTTTGTAATATTTTCAACAATAAAGGTTTTTTAAAAATGCAAGTAGCTATTACTGCATTAGTGTATGAGAGGAAGGAAGCTTCAGGATCATGACTTAAAACCCGAATCCAGAAACAGCTCCACTGAGTACAGGTAATAGGCTACAGAACCCGGAATCCACAACTTATCATCCCTGCCCATTTGTGCTGATGCCATAAATACTTGCACTGAAGATGGTATCCACTTTGCAAAAAGGCACTCTACCCTCAAAACCCAAGAAACACATATCAAATTGTATCAATCCAGAGTTTTTGTACTTCCTGTCTCCCTCACAGTCCCTAGGAGAGGACTAAGCACCTCATATCTATGAAAAAGGGAATATCTGCAAACTCTTCTGTGAATTTAAAGCACACTGATGCTTAACAGTGTTTTCAAGTTTGAGCATCTGACCTGATCTCATGGCAGTTATTCAGAGCACTCGGGTCTCCCTAATGCTGGTGCCCTTCCAGGGGTCACACTTTTGCCTGGAAGAGAAGCTGCTGCTGTGATCTGGTGTCCCAGGCTTCCCGTAGGGAAATGGTTTTGAGGCGTATAGGCATTTGGGATTTCCGAATTTTGAAGTGGAGATGGGCTTTTATTGTACAACTAGGGGCCCGGTGCACGAAAATTTGTGCACTGCGGGGGGGGGGGTGTCCCTTAGCCCGGCCTGTGCCCTCTCACAGTCTGGGATCCCTTGGGAGATGTCCACCAGCCTGGGTGAGGGGCTAAGGGTTGTTTTCAGGCTGCCCATGTCTCCTTCAGGGTTCGGGTGCCTACTGGGGTGCCTGGGCAGCCTGGGTGAGGGGCTAAAGGCCATTTTTAGGCTGCCCACAGTTCCCATTGACCCAACATCCCAGCGAGGCTGGCTGGAATCAGGTTTCTGGGGTTTATTTATCTTCTATAATTGAAACTTTGTTGCTTTGAGTGGAGGCCTAGGCAGGCAAGAAGCCTCCTGTTTGCTCCAGCTCCGTGGCTTCTATAATTGAAACTATGTTGCCTGCCTAGCCAGCCGAGGCAGGCAGTTTCCTCCAAACAGAAGCCTCCTGTTTGCTGTAGCTCTGTGGCTGCCGGCTGCCATCTTGCTGGGTTAATTTGCATACATCTGCTCTGATTGGCTGGTGGGCATGGCTTGGCTGGTGGGCGTGGCTTAGGTGTCTCAGAGTGATGGTTAATTTGCATATTACTCTTTTATTAGATTAGTTAATGTGTGTGCTCTCAGATGGGTGAGCTGCACATGCCCCTCCAGGTTAGTAATTCTCTATCTAAGCTAGGCCTGTAGCAACTCTGAGAGGAATAAGGGAAGAGTGCTTGGGAGACAGCATCTCCCTTCAATCAGTTGTTCAGCTTTAGCCAAATAGCTCCGTACAGCAATTAGTGATCTTTACGTACAAAATACTTATATAGAGTATACCTTACACAGATGGAGGGAAAGGGCTGCCTCATGTTGATGAAGAGGAAAGAGCTTCTACTTACACACTCCAGGCATATGGAGAGATCTGGTGCTGAAATGATGAGATGATTGTGATGTTTCCAATCTTTACTCCCTAAGGTTGTTGTCCATGTGCACTGTGAAATTTGGGGGTGGATGACTTAAAATGCAAACTCCAGGGAGTGACTGCACACTAACCTGGGCCTGCAGCGGTTCTAAAAAGGACAAGGGAAAGGAGCTGGGAGAGAGCATCCCCCTTCAATCGGTTGTCCAGATGTAGCCAAACACCCAGTTACTTAGATATTTGGCGACACACACACACACACACACACACACACACACTCTCTCTCTTATTTACATTAGGCCCTAACAAGATAAAAGGAAAAATTTACTCATGCTCATGACGATGAAACAGCATCCTTTTCATACTTCCATACGGTGGGGAGATGTAGTGCTGGGCTAGTGATGTGATCACCAGACTTCCAGAATTTGTCTTCCAAAAGTCACCTTTTACGAGTCACGCTGTGATATGAGCCTGCAGGCCCTGGTGAGTGGTTCTGCACTTACTGTGGGCCTCGATACATCTAAAGAGGGAAGGAGGTGGTCTGGGAAGAGATCATCTCCCTCAATCAGTTGTCCAGATGTTGCCAAATATCTCAGCATCATATTTGGCAAATGCATACATATAAAAATATTTTATATACATTATGCTCCACCATGATGAATGGCAAGGAATTAATCATGCTCATAATAATGAAAAAACTACTTGTTGGGAAGATGGAGAGATGAAGTCCTAGGCTAATTAATGATTTATAGGCTCTCCAAAATGTAAATTTGTCTTCTAATAGTTATCTTTAATATGTGAATACTCATGAAAATGTCACCTTCCAAGCTATGTTTAAAACTAGGCAATATTAAGATAGAATGATTAGTTATAAATATTTGATTTCATAGATTCTATTACCTGTGAGCTAACTATTTTGCAAGCTAAACCAGTGCTAAATTTTGATAATACCCCATTGTCTTGCTTTGATGCTATCAACAACTGTAGTACAGTCACTATTAAATTCTGAGTTTTTTCTTGCTTTCTGCCAGAGTTTGTCAGAAACCGCTTTAGCCCCCAGTCTACAGCACCTTGGGGCTGCAGAAAACACTCTGTAAAATTCAAGATTTCTTAGGGGTGAAGGTAAGAATAAGAGTAAATGAGAAAAGAAAGGAAAAAGTCCTATTTGTAGGGTCATGCCAGGGACTTAGCACTTAAATATATCTGCAATGAATCTAAAGTTCTAGGAGAAAGAAACAGAAGAGAAATGTTCTCCCCTTTGGCAACATGGTAACTAAAGCATATGTATACAAAAAAAAAAGAAGAGTTGTATACATTGCTGATGTGTGTTTATAAACAGCAATTGGGGGCATGGGGTAGGAGGAAGCTCTGATTTGTAAAATTTGCTAATTTCCTTGGTGTAAATACTCCCACCACCATGGCCAATTTCAAACTTCCAGCAAGAGGTCCTGAACTTCTGAGTTCAGAAGAGATGTAAATAGTACAGCATTATAGCATGTCTGCCATACGACGACAACAGATGCAAAAGTCTTAAGAGCACAGAAAATAGTAAATGTACTTTTGAGTATTACTTTTGTTCTTAATACAACTTACTTAATTGTCAGTGCATGACATTTAACTTTCAATGGCCATGTTTAACAATCAGTTCGCAAAATTCTTGAAAATTTAATAATCAGTAAGCTTGTATGAGCTGGCTCCAACATTCCACACCTAAGCATGGTAAGTAACGGGAAAGGAAAAATTAGACTGAAAACCATTAAATACTATTTACTGTGCTTTTTTTTTTTTTTTTTTTTTTGGTATAGTTAGGGAGTTGTAGTGGAAAATTAAAGAATTTTTAGGGTTCTAAAAATGTCAACATGTTCTGCTCATTAGTCCCTCAAAAATGTAAAGTATTCTCAAGAAAATGAGCTGTTTGAAAGAATTTCAGGGCTACAGAGGTGAGAACTTAAAATACAGGTAAATGTCCCATTTTATAAAGGTTATCTATCTGAAACGATTTCCACGTGCTCTACAAGCTAGCTAGAATGACATGTGAATTAATTTAACGTTTTTTAAAACTTGTTTTACTGCTATCAAGCAACACAGGAATACTCAGTTATTAACCAAATCCTGGGCGGGGCCCACTTTCTGCCAGAGTCAGCAACCCCTTCAGCTCCAGCTGTTACCACACTAGGAATGCTGCCTTTACATGACTCAGCATTACAGAGAAAAGAAAAAAGGATGAGTTGGAAGGAAGGGGAGAAGGGAATAAGGAAGGGAGACATAAAAGCTAGTGTTGAGAGTGCCACCAATTACAGCCTTGGGCACTGACAGCTATCAGAGACGTGTGCACTTGGGCCAAAGGCTGTAGTCACTTGTTTCCTTATTTCATTATCATCTGGCTGCTGCAAGATTAATGCATACTACCATGCAATCAACGCCACAGTACTTTCACAGCCTTCGTTCTTGAGGTGACAAACATCTGGATTAGTGATCATTCACATGTTTTCCTGATGTTTGCAAGTATCTGGGTGGATCATGCCATGTAGTCAAAAATCGGTATAACTAACTTGAATGTCCACCTATTATCCTGCAATCTTGTTACACTAAAGAAAAAGCAACAAATCCTTCTAAAATTTGCCACAATAATGTGGTCATGTGTATCAGGCAGCCTTATTAATGTACAATTACTATTGTTTTATTTGGGCGTGTACTGTTTTAAAAGCTTCCCTCTTACTGAAACTTAAAAATATCCCATCCTGTCTGGGAAACTTTACAACAGCTTTGTAAAACATTATCCACCAGAGCCATGGTACAGATTGAATTTATGTTGAATAATTAGTAAAGGTAGGTGTGCCAATTCATTTTGCTACCCGTGAGTCTGACTTGAAGCTATAATTGTGGGTTAATAAACATTTTACACTTATTTACTGAGGCTACGTTGAAGTATCATAATGCTGTCTTGTTGTTATGAAGATGATCCCATTGATTTCTGATCAGTGGGGCCCGTGCATTCAGTGATATTTCTGGAACTAAGAATTTGTGCTAAACTGGGTCGCACTTCTCACCCAGTGAAAGATTGGCAATACTGACTTTTTATATGGTCAGCAGCACACTTCTGCTGTATTTAGCCTAGCTCAAAGCTACGCATGTAAACAGAGATAGGCCTCTATCGTAATCAGCTACAAACACACTTACATAATAAATGCCTTTCAGTGGTTATAAAAAATTCATGTAAGCGAGACAACCCAATATGAAAGTGTTAAATCCTTTTCGATTGTTGTCACCCACGAAGACCTGCCTGTGTCCACTGGTACAAGTTGTCAGAGGTACCCACGAGCAAATAAAACCATCGTATGTATTTAAAAATCCCAGATAAATAAGTAGTGCTAAAAAAGAATAAAAATTAAATATTAGTTTTGTGGTTAACGGAAGCGAACAACCTTTGATAAAATAGTCCTGGTGGGGGAGGAGAAGCGCTTTTGTTCGTTTTTAAATGGCCGCCGTGGTGAAACTTCGCTTCTTGTAGAAATTTACTTTCGGTCTCCTTCAACTCGCTTTTTACGAACTAGGTAAGAAAGAAAGACAGGTTAAAAGGACAAAGTGAAGGGGTACTCCTCACATTTCAGATAAACAGCGTTAATCACACAGGAACAGCAATCTCACACACCTGAGGATACAGTCATCTTAAATTTCAATATTCAATTACCCTCTGGATTATTCTCTCATTCTTAGTTAAGATTGAGAGAATAAACCCAGGTCATGTTGGATTTACATTTAAATAAAAAGCTATGTCTGAGAGTTGAGAATTTGAACATTAGGACTTTCCCAGTTCTATGGAGTAGAACAGATCCACAATGTAGTGAACTTCCAAATATTTTCTTGGTCACTCATCCACAGCCCTTCTCAGCTTCTGGGCAACTCAGTCGCCTATTAGCTTTAATGCCCCAAGATGACACATTCACAACCTATTAATTCTGATTATGGCTTGCAGACCAGGAGGATCTGCAATAGAAAGTTCAAAGTTTCTAACCCTGTTTTAAATCAAATCTCCTAAATATCAACCTCCAAGGAAGGTGTGATTCAGATGGCAACCAAACTTAGAGATTAAGGTTCCCTTAAACTGGTTCTTAGTATCCAAGAAGTTGCCTGGCTGCCCATTCCCAGTTTCTGCCACTGTCTTCTTCCTCCTTTCACCTCCCTGCCTGCAGGCTCCTCTAGTGGGTAGCAGGAGGGCTACTCTCACCTTCCTGGATTTGGCAAAAATGGTGCCGACTGTGGCCCTGCTCCAACTCTCCACTTTAAATAGCCCAGCCTACTCCTGCCTAGGCTGTGAAAATGCAAAGGTCTAGCCCACAGTTGCTGCTCTCAGGATGGCCCCTCCATTTACTTCAAACTTCTCGTTGTGCCTGCTCTTCTTTGGTCTCCATGTTGTTCGGCTGTGGACCCCTTCGCTTTTCCTACGCATCTTCTGGCTGTTGCCTCCACCTTTCTCCAAAGCCCTGTTTGCTGGGATGCCAACTCACCCTCTGCAGCCCAAAGGCAAGTACTGCCATCTGCCCAGCAAGCCCCCAGATGCCACACATTGCACTTTGGCTGGGCCTCAGCATGTGCAGGCAGAGAACTCAACACTAATTTTACCTGCTCCCTTCTGGGTCTAAGCCTTCAGCTTCTATCTTGTCTACTATCTGAATCCTCCCTGTGGCCAGTTCCCCTGTCCAAGGTCTAGTATTCTGACCCTGAACCTCAAACCGGGGACTGAGGCCTGCTATTGGCTAACTGCTTGCCAAGTGGACTGTCTACACCTGGATGCCCTTTTGCTATGCTGCTTCAAGTGGTGGGAGTGTCCCCAGACCAAGCCTTCCCAACCTGTCCCATTCTTCTGTGCTGTGGTTGACCAGGACATGCCCCATCTCATGTGAACAGAAGAAATGCCACAGACCCTCAGCAAAGAGTGGGCAGCAGGAACATTCACGAGAGGCTAACTGAAAAAGCTACTTCTGAGTTTCCCTTCATAGTATAATTCCATTACTTCATTTCACATGTAAATTACCAAAGTATCAGGCACAACCATAATTAAAACCAACTACAGAAGCACAGTCAGGCACAAACGAAGTGGATTGGGAATGTCCATGCCATTGTGTCTAGCCATCTTCTGGTGTAGGTAATGGCAGAGGGTGATTACATGCAATAAGTAAGGAAAGGAGAAGCTAATACTTAAAGGAAACCAAGCAAAAATCACAGGTTTTCCGGAAAAAAGAACAAACAGTTCTTGCGAGAACACTACAATAAAACTTAAACTGTGAAGATGATGAAGATTCCGATGACCATGTAACAGCCTTTGAGGAAGGGCTGGCACTGAAGGCCAGTGGGATGGTGAGATGTTAGAGCTGCAGTGGAGAAATGGATGATCATCATGCTTTTTTAGTCGCTAACAGCACCACAGAATGGACACATTACCCAGGTCATTGTTCTTTGTGATGGCAGCTGCCACCCTCGTTCGTGGGCCTTGCTTGGTAAACTGATATCCAAATTTGAGGATCCTTGAATTCTCCTCGAGCATCTGGGCAATTTCCATCTCTACGGCTGTTCCCAACTGCTGTCTCTGGTTGCAGATGCAGGCACATACATAGGATGACCAAGAAGAATGAGAAAACAGTTACTTGTGTGGAAAAGTTACGTGGCTACTTGTTGGACAAAAACAAACAAAGCGAAGAGCCCAAAGTCCCCAAATGAATGGAAAAAAGTCACTTGAGATATTTTCTTCCATTTGCTCCTTGTCTAAAAGCAAAATCCAGCAGAGAGATAGCCAAATCAGCTGGCATGTTAACCTGAGAAGACTAAGCCAATTATTTATGAAGGAAAATATGATTCCAGATGTAAAATGAAAGCAAAACCAGTATTTAGTGTTTCCAATCTACCTCAGTGTTTATGGTTTAAACAAAGGGTGGTTTTTGTTTGTTTGTTTGTTTGTTTTAGTTTTTTATAGGGAAACTGTCTTATAGCAATCAATCCAATTATTGAATTTTCTATTCTGGGATCCATATCCAAAAATAATGAAAAATCATCAATTAATAAGCTGTTCTCTCTCAGCAGAGTCTCACTAGGGTATCCCCAAGGGGCTTTACCATAGTCAAGTGAGTTATCACACACTGAAGGGGTTACTGGGCTACAGAAAAGTAAGTAAGTTTTTTATGTTTGTGAAAAGATGTATTTTGCTTGTCTTTTATGTTGAGGCACAGAGTAATAAAGACATTAAAGGTAGATTTTTTAAAATGACAGCATGTAAAAATAAGAATTTAAAATTAAATTTACAGGACACAGTATATTTTTTCATAACATATTCATTAAATAGTTTTAAGTAAAAAGGACAGGCTTGTTTAGAAAAAGCAAACAATAAAGTGTATAAAATATAAACGCTTCCTTCCCCTCATATTCCCATTCCCCACAGAGAAAGCCAGTTTGGTACATAGTCTATAGTCTTAAATATTTTCTATGCATTCACATGTCTATGTAATCTTATGTACACCGATACTTTTTCCACGGAAATGGATTCTAGTAGCATACTGTTCTGAAAGATGTTTTTCTTTTTCTTTTAAGATTAATAACATCTTTTCATGTAGGTAAATACATGTTTACCTCACCGGACAGCTGCCCAACATCCACTGTAGTAATGCATCACAATGTCTGCAGCTAGATCCTAATGACTGTTACATCCCTTTCCATTTCTACTACTGCAAACCTTGCTGCAGGGACCTTCCTGTGCACACACAGTATATCCCGGGGTATTTCTGCAAGTGTGCCTGGGAGGCACATTTTAGCAGGAACTGGGTGAAAGCATGTTTTAATTTTTGACATATGATTGACTTATCCTCAAAGGCTATGACAATTTTTACACTTGCTAACAGTGTTTGAGTTACTGCTTTCCCTACCCTAACTGACGTGGGATATTACCAATCTTTTCATCTCTGTCAACCCAGTAAGTGAGACTTATGTTCTACTTGTATATATTTAATTGCTGTAATTTGCTTTTCTCAAATTATGAATAAGAACAATTAATTTTCTCATGCATTTGTATGTCTTCCTTTCTTCTTCCTTCCTTCCTTTTTTTTTTTCTCTTTCTTTTTTTGGAAACCACCAATCTCTGTAATTTGCTCATTTTTCTCCCAAGTTACAATTACTGGGCTTTAAAAAAAAATAAATTGGCTTGTAAATTTCTTACATAATTAGGAAATTAGCTCTTTGTCAAATTTGCTGAAAATACTTAGTTCAGTTTCTTTCTTTTTTTGATTAAAGACATTTTCTCCCTTTCGTATGGTCTAATTTATCAATCTAGATTTTATGTCATGTTTAGAAAGTCTCCACTCCTGATTTTTCCACTTGTTATGATTTTGCATATTGTAATATTTAAATCTTATTTCATCTGAAATGAATTTTAATATAAGAATTAAAATACACCCTAGCCAGTTTGGCTCAGTGCATAGAGCGTCAGCCTGCAGGCTGAAGGGTCTCTCGGGTTCAGTTCTGGTCAAAGGCACATGCTTGGGTTGCAGGCTTGACTGGGTTGTAGGGGCATGCAGGAGGCAGCTGATCAATGATTCTGTCTCATCATTGATGTTTCTATCTCTCTGTCTCTTTCCCTTCCTCTCTGAAATCAATGAAAGTATGTTTAAAAAAAAGAATTAAAATACAACACCAACTTTATTTTGTTCCCAAATGCTAGCAAATTGTCCCACCACCTTTTGCTTCATTTTTCTTCCATGATTTGAAATACCACTTTGCTGTAAAATTCTCAGGTATACTAATCCTTGAGTGTTTCTGGACTCTATTACCCTGCCTATCTATTTCTGTGCCAGTATTATGCAATTGGATTGCATATATATATATATATATATATATATATATATATATATATATAAAATTTGGAAATTTTAAGTATGAGGTAGATGAAGGATAAAAGTTTATGGAGAAAAAAACAAAACAAAACAAACAAAAAGTTTATGAAGAAAGTTTTGTGTCCTTTGCTCTTTATCTTTCTTTTCATCCAACAACCTGTCAAAAGAGTCTCTTGCTAAGATATTAACAAAATGTGGTACTGCCAGTAAGACAACAGTTTTGGGAATCCACAGGGTGGAGCCAGCATTCTAAGCAATGCGGATCTGTGGGAGGGAGGAGCAGCAATGAAGTAAGAGATACTGACCTCACAGTATCATGAGCAACTTTAGCTCATGACACACCTTCAAACAATGGGACTGCATTAAGGCCCGAGAGCCAACCCCAGGTTGGGGCTGCCACAGCTGTGGCTTACGCCCCTGAAATGGGCCGAGTGGTGCTGTCCAAGGGCAGCAGGAGCTCATGGGGGATGTGGCTGACTGAGAGGGATAATACAAAAGTCCCTTTACCTCCCCTTACAAATCTCAAGCATTTGGAGTCCAGCAGTTGGAATACTTGGAGGATAGATAATAAAGGATGTAGGAGCTGAAAATTACATGGGGGGGGGGGCATGTAAGAGAAGGGAGAAAGTAATAGAACATAGGGCATCTTTCTTTCTCAGCCTGAATTTTTGTTTTTTGTTTTTTATTTGAAGTCTTCTGTGTTGTATAAACCCAGGACACTAAATGAGCACCAGAATTTCTTATAATTTGGATAGTATGTTTCTCTTTATTAAGTCACTAAATACAAAGAAAAAAATAAACAAAAGTTCAAGCATATATTTCTTCAGCTCACCTTTTTATTTTTTTATTTTTATTAATGTCTTTTTAAAAATTGATTCTTAGAGAGAGAGAGAAGAAAAGAGGAGGAGGAGAGAGAGAGAAAAACATCATTGGTTGCCTCCTGCATGTACTCCCACATCCCAAATGCACCCTTACTGGGGATTGAGCCTGCAACCTGGGCATGTGCCCTGACCAGGAATCGAACCAGTGACCTTTTGGTGCAGGAAATGATGCTCAACCAACTGAGCCACACTGGCCAGGGCACCGTATGTTTTTCTTTAAGTAACCTCTTTTCACTACTCCAATTTATTTATTCATGAATATGCATTACTGATTGTTCTCACAGGGCACCTGATTAAGTCATTGCATATTTACCTGGAACCCACACAGTGGGGGGTTCTCAGAGACCTCCATTTTGGTGTAGTTTCCTGCTGCAATGACATTAATTGGGTCTCAGCCGCTGGCCCTGCCTGAGGAAACTGTCTTAGAGACAGTTTATTTCAAACCCTTCCTTAGACAGAGGAGGAAACGGAGATTTACTTCTAACAGTCTGTGAGTCAGTGAATAAAATTGTGGATGGAAACCAAGGTTTGTTTATGAATTTCCTCATTCTTAAAATAAAGCAAAACATTTTTCCAGTTGTTCTAGAACTTAATCCTCTTCTTGTCATGAGTAAAGAGAAGTCATTTCAGAGGCATACTGGGGGACTAAAGTTGAAAAATGACACCAATCCAGGCCCAGATGACTGAAGAGCGTTGGTGAGGATGATGCTTTAGGTGGGATTTACTTACTTATTTGTTTCATTTTTGTTCATCTTCATCTGAGGATTATTTTTTCCATTAATTTTTATGGAGAGTGAAAGGGAGAGTGAGGAAAAGAGAAAAAGGGGGAGAGAGAGAGAGGGATGGGGGAAAGAGAAAGACAGAGAGCGAAAGAGAAACATTAATGTGAGAGAGACACATTGACTGGTTGCCTCCTGCACATGCCCTGTCTGGAGTGGGGATCAAACCCACAACCCAGGTACCTGCCCTTGACCGGGAATCAAACCCGAGAACCTGTGGTATTTGGGCCGACATTCTAACTTCTGAGCTACACCAGCCAGGGCTTATTAAAAATATTTTTATTGATTTTAGAGAGAGAGAGAGAGAGGAAGGGAGAGAGACACACACACACTGATTGGCTGCCTCCTGCATGCTACCTACGGGGGAGCTAGAGGGGATTTAAGAGAGACTGTATTTTAGGGTCTTCTTAACATGCATTAGAAAAAGCTCCTCCATTCTAAGTTTTCAGGGTTTCAGCTCACTCATTACATATAATGTTGTCAAATTTAGCAAATAAAAATACAGAACACCCAGTTAAATTTGAATTTCAATAAATAACAAATAAATGATTTAGTATAAGTATGTCCCATGATATATTTGAGATATAGTTATACTAAAAATTAATTGTTGCTTATCTGAAATTCAAGTTAACTCTATTTTTAAAAAAATATATTTTATTGATTTTTTACAGAGAGGAAGAAAGAGGGATAGAGAGTTAGAAACATTGATGAGAGAGAAATATCGATCAGCTGCTCCTTACACACTCCCAACTGGGGATGTGCCTGCAACCAAGGTACATGCCCTTGACTGGAATCGAACCTGGGACCCTGTAGTCTGCAGACTGACGCTTTATCCACTGAGCCAAACCGGTCAGGGCTAGTTAACTGTATTTAAAAATATATATATTTTATTGATTTTTTTTTTTTTACAGAGAGGAAGGGAGAGGGATAGAGAGCTAGAAACATCAATGAGAGAAAAACATTGATCACCTGCCTCCTGCACAACCCCCACTGGGGATGTGCCCACAACAAGATACATGCCCTTGACCAGCATCGAACCTGGGACCCTTCAGTCTGTAGGCCGACGCAGGCCGATGCTCTATCCACTAAGCCAAACCGGTCAGGGCAAGTTAACTGTATTTTATCTGGCAACCCTAATTAGATGGTATTTTATAAGGAATAGAGTATTTAGAACATCATTTCAGATATGGGGTTTCACTATGGCCTAAACCAACACAAGAAGATAAATATACTTGGAATAAAGTGTCCATTCTGTCTTAGATCTCCTGGGAAGAGTTACTAAGAGAGCTCATCTTCTTCCTGATACTATTCTAGCTGATAAATATCCCTGAGCTATTACTTCTTTTCCTTCCGGCATTTTTCTCACTTGTTTTTCTGCTCTCCTACTTCCTGATGACCCTTAATTTACTAGCAGCTGGACACACACCAACATACACAGCATCAACTTCCCCTGAATGTGCGTCTGGTCTTCCCTCTGGGCGTCCCTCCACACCTCTGCATTTGGAAAGCTGTTTTGGTGATGCAGCCCATTTGGGGATGGTGAGGAAGGCCGCCTGTCTCCTGGTGGGTTCCCATTCCCCTAATAACAAGCCTCAGGAGGAGTACAGGGCTGAACAGTCCTATGGTCCTGATCAGCAAAAACAGAGTAGAGCTGTCCATGGAACCTGTCTCCATGGCTTAGGCAAAAGTCCTGAGTAGGCCTAGTTGGCACAGCTCAGTGGTTGAGCATTGATCTATAGACCAGGAGGTCACAATTCCATTCCTGGTCAGGGCACATGCCTGGGTTGCAGGCCGAATCCCCAGTGTAGGGTGTGCAGGAGGCAGCTGATAATGATTCTCTCTCATCATCGATGTTTCTATTTCTCTCTCCTTCTCCTTTCCTCTCTGAAATCAATACAAATAAATTAAGAAAAAAAAAAAAAGTCCTGGGTAGGATCCTGGAGCGTTATCAGACAGATCTTAGAGGGTCTAGACCAGGAATTTTCTCAGATATCCAGGGGGCACTCTCAACAGGCACTTCCCCCAATGTCCCCCCCCCCATCTCCCCATCCCCCTCCCCCCCAAGAGAATGCTCACAGTACAAGTCTCCTTGCTCTCTCCTCTTTTGGTTCCATTTCAGGACCCTTTCTTCCTACTGTACAGTGTCTAGACCCAACAGATTCACTGAATCCCACTGCAGACACTTCCCTGTGACAAAGGAGCAGGGTTACATGCCGAGAACTGAGACTTGCTTCCTGCGAGCAGGAGCCAGCTGAAGCAGCAGAGCAAGTTTGGAAGTAGGGCAGGCAGGCTGATGCTGGGAAAGAGAGGGCTTCAGGGGACAGGAAGTGGTGGCTCCAGGGAAAAACAACTTGCTTTGGCTGGTGATGGGAACCCGAGGAACGCTGTAACAGAGCTGAGATTGTGACTGCACTGGGCGAGAGTCCTGATGCTACTCTAAGCCAGGCCATCTTCTAGAACCTGAAGTCCTTTATTTATTTAAAAAATATATTTTTATTGATTCCAGAGAAGAAGGGAGAGAGAGAGAGAGAGAGAGAGAGAGAGAGAGAGAGAGAGAGAGAGAGAAACATCAGTGATGAGAGAGAATCATTGATTGGCTGCCTCCTGCATGCTCCACACTAGGGACGGAGTCTGCAACCTGGGCGTGTGCCCTGACCAGGAATCGAATTGTGATCCCCTGGTTCATAGATGGATGCTCAACCACTGAGCCATGCCGGTCAGGCATAGAACCCAAAGGCCTTTAAATGAGCTCTGTATCCAGCACTAGACTGCAGGAGCCCGCTCTACTCCTTCAGCTCTGGGAACGTCCACCCAGGGACAGGAAGTCAGGCTCTGGGAGTGGCCACTCTGTAGCCATAGACCCAGTGATAGGCAATAGCAAGGCTGGAGCAGGCATGGGTTGAGATTCCTGCTGAGAGGCCACAGTGATGATGGCTGAACAAAGCAGGTGTTATACCTCTGCCCCACCTGCTCTTTCTCCTCTAGGCCTGACCAGCCCAGGGCTGGGGGCTAGCTGGCTCTTTGTATCTCAGGTTGCCCCAGTGTGCAATGCTTAACGAGGAACATGCTCTCCCCTACTCCTGCACAGGCCTGCAGCTGTTATAATGTATAGGAAAGCCAGAACATGAAATCGAGAGACAAAGTTTTGTCTTTTAACTCACCCCATTGTGTGGCGTACCCTTCACATGCAGCCTGTGGGTCAGCTTACCTGGTTGTCGATCTTGATTTCTGTCAAGGTGTCATTTTCTCTCAATGCCTCTACCAGGGCCAGGATCCCAGCTCCAGTTACAAAATTGGATTCTATGTTTAGACTTTTCAAGGTCTTGTTCACTTTCAGCATATCTGCAAAAGCCTTATTATTCAAAATGGAAATAACCGTTAGGGTTTCTAAAGATTTATTTCCTGAACTCCCCACCCCCAAATTAAATGAGTCTTTTTTACAGTATTTAAAAACTTAATTAAATCATACTTTCACCTCAAATTGAAAAGATAAGTTAAAACTCAAAAAAATGTTTAGTCCGGCAGCCCAAACTTACAAATTTCATATATCTGCAAAACTAAAAAAAAAAAAAAAAGATACTAAGATACTGACATAGGATTACCAACTTTGCTTTGTTGAGTTAGAACATAAAAAAACCCCACACACATAAAAACACCAAACCCCACTCCCATCTGTTATCACTATCAATGTCATCTTTGAGAAAAGGCAGTTTAACATTAGGAAATATGTACAAAGGATCTAGCTTCAGAATTACTTTCTTTGCCCCTTCTTATGTGAATGGATTAAAAGAAAACCTTTCCCACTGACCAGCATTTAGACACTACTGATTTAGTCAGATCGTTTCAGGTCATCCAGAAATCAGAACTCCTCAAGACAACTCTTGGAACAAAGTCATCACTCAGAGTGGCAAACCCACTAGAGACACCCTGTTCAAGCCTGCAGCCTGCACACATGCACCTGCTTGCTCCCCTTGCTCCCCAAGTTTTCCCTTCATGAGGAAAATATATAACTTTTAAGCCACTGGAACGCTCACAGTACATGAAAGCAAAAAAAAAAAAGCAAAAAAGAAAAGAAAAAAAGGGCCATTATCTTGAAGAATTGCTAAACTACAGAAAACAGAAAGACTGATGAAGAAATTAGCACAAAACTGCCTAAGATGCCATAGGTAAGTCCTGACTAGGGCATTTCATTAAAGAACTGCTTGAGGCCCTGGCCTGTGTGGCTCATTGGTTGGAGCATTGTCCTGGACATTGAAAGTTCCGGGGTTCAATTCTGTCAGGGCACATAGGTATCAGTTTGTTCCCTATTTGGGCACATGTGAGAGGCAACTGATCTCTCTCTCCCTCTCTCCCCCCTCCCTCCCTCTTTCTCTCTTTCTCCTTCCCTCCCTCTTTCTAAAATAAAGAAGTGTCTTAGGAACAAATGGGGCTAGAGTATGTGGATAACACACCACCCCTCCCTATGGTTTCCCAGAAAAAGAGTACCTGCCAGCACAACTACCAGGGAACTATCGATGAAAAATCTCCCAGGAAGAGCCTCTAGTGAGGGTGCTAGGACCTGAGAGAGAAGCAGTGCAGAAACTGAGGTGCCTCCAGACCATCACCAGACATGATGTGGATGAAAGGAAGGGAGAGGCAACTACTGCCCAAGAATGAAATATACAGAAATCTCTTGCAGATGAAGCTCTCCTAATGGCAGCACTCGTGGGGGACCCCTGGCTGCCTGCTGGCTCCTCTTACACTCACTACGAAGAAGGTTGCCAGTCAATTCACTTGCCTGCTTAGAAAAACACTCATTCATTCATTCATTCATTCATTCATTCATTCATTCATTCATTCAAAAAAGGCTATTATGTTCCAGCAGTAGAAAAAACAAAATTTCTACCCTAGTGAGCTTATATTTGAGGAGGGCAGAATCAAAATTAATTAACAAAATATGCAGCCTGTCATGTGGTGAATCAGAGGAAATGATCCTGGCTTACCTAAATCAAACTTGCCCTCTATTCAGAAATAGGAATGGGCAACCAGTGACTGCCAGACATGTGAGAAAAACCAACATAAAAGAGAGAAGTGTTATTAGATATTAATGTTAAGAAATGTTAAGAGAAGATCAACATTCACTCAATAGGAGTTTCAAAAGGATAATAACAAAAAAGAAAAGAGAAAGCAAAAAACTACAAAATAACAGGAAAAAATTTCCCAGAGTTGAAGAAAGCCACACATCTTTTTTTGTTGTTGTTAATCCTCACTGGGGATATTTTTCCATTGATTTTTTCAGGGAGAGTGTAAGAGAGAGGGAAAGACAGAGAGAAACATCGATGTGAGAAAAACACATTGACTGGTTGATTCCTGCACAAACACCCACCAGGGCCCAGGCCGGGGAGGATCCTGCAATCAAGGTACGTGCCCTTGACTGGAATCGAACCTGGGACCCAAACAGGTTAGGGCAGCTACAAGTCTTTATCTGAAAGGACCCACTGAGGTTCAGAGGAACGAATATAAAAGACTCATAAGTGGGCATATACAAGTGAAATTTCAGAACTCCAAGGAGAGAGAGTCCTCAAAGTTTCTAGCAAGAAAAAATAAGTTACATGCAAAAAAGAGTCACTCAATTTCAAGGCACTTGGGAATTGTAAGGATAAGTTTTAAATTTTGGAGTCAACCTATATAATAACATAAAATATGACATAAAGCTGGCTGGTATAGTTCAGTGGTTAAGCATCAATCTATGAACCAGAAGGTCACAGTTTGACTTCCGGTCGGGGCACATGCCCGGGTTGCGGGCTCGATCCCCAGTGGCGGTGTGCAGGAGGCAGCCAATCAATGATTCTCTCTCATCATTGATGTTTGTATCTTCCTCACCCCTCCTCTCTGAAATCAATAAAAATATACTTACTTTAAAAATAGGATATAAAATGTATAAAGCTCAAATGTGTGAAGATAATGAAATAACTACAATTTGGTGATAGAAGAGCAATGAGGGATAGAAGGGAGAGTGAGTTCAGAATTATCTCATTTTTTCTAATGGAGGATTAAAAATTATCTAAGATGGCAAATCTAATCTAGTAAAAGAGTAATATTGAAATTGACTGTTTCTTCGGGATTCCTAAGCCACGCCCACCAGCCAATCAGAGCAACTGTATGCAAATTAACCCAGCCAAGATGGAGGCTGGTAGTCATGGAGCTAGAGTAAACAACAGGCTTCCCTGCACCAGGAGTAAACTGTCTGCCTAGGCCGGCTGGGCCTCTCTCTGCTCACGGCAACATAGTTGCAATTATAGAAGCCACAGAGCTGAACCAAATGGGAGGTTTCTGTTGCACCAGCGATGGAGGAAACTGCATGCCTAGGCTGGCTATGGCCTCTACTAAGGCAACATTCTTTCAATTATAGAAGCCATGGAGCTGAAGCCAACAGGAGGCTTCATTACCTGCCTAGGCCTGGCTTAAAGCGACAGTGTGTCAATTATAGAAGATAAATAAACCCCAGAAACCTGATTCCAGCCAGCCTTGCTGGGACGTTGGGTCAATGGGAGCTGTGGGCAGCCTGAAAATGGCCCTCAGCCCCGCACCCAGGCTGCCCAGGCACCCCAGTAGGAACTCGAACTCTGAAGCGTCTGTGGGCAGCCTGAAAACGGCCCTCAGCCCCCACCCAGGCTGCCCAGGCACCCCAGTAGGGACTCAAACCCTGAAGGGACTGTGGGAAGCATGAAAACAGTCTTCAGCCCCTCACCCAGCATGGGCACACCCCAATGGGGTGAGGGTCCACACTGGGGGGCTTGGCCAGCCTGCAAACAGCCATCAGCCCTCACCCGGGCTGGCAAGGCATGCCAGCAGGTGGACATCCCCCAAGGGGTCCCAGACTGCGAGAGAGCACAGCCCGGGCTGAGGGACCTACCGAGTGCACAAATTTTTGTGCACCGGGCCCCTAGTTAAAAATAAAAAATGTATGTACACTAGTGTTTTTTCACTGTGATTGCACATTAGAATGATCTGGAAGCCTTAAAAATGCTTGGGCCTCAATCCAGATTAATGAAGTCAGAACCTGGTGGCCTGGGTAGCTACATTTTTAAATTGTTGACAGTACTACGGATGTCCCCATCTCACCTCCACCACTTTGCCCCCCTCCACCCAACCCCCATCCCACCATAGGGCCTTCATCACACTATTGTCTGTGTCCATAGCTGCATTTTTGAAAAGCTCTTCAGGTGACTAACATTCAGCCAGGATTGACAGACACTTTAATTAAAGTTATAAAGACAACAACTAGAAGAATGAAAAACAAACCAATAGTGATTATTCTGGGGACTAGAACAAGGAACGTCTAAACTATTTAAGTTGTTTTTATGGAGGAAGAAACAGAAAGAAAGGAGAAGGTATCCGGCTTGGGTTTCTCAGGCTCTGCACTGTGGACATTTGAGGCAGGGAATTCTTTGTTGTGGGGGGTTGTCTTGTGTACTGTGGAAGGTTTAGCAGTCTCTGAGACTCACTAAATGCCAACAGGACCCCTCCCAGTAATGACAACCAAAATTATCTCCAGACTGCCCTGAGTTGAGAACCACCAGCCTAGAAGAATAATTAATCCTGTGTATTAGGCAGTTGCTTGAACTAAAGAGCAAGTACAAAGATTTGGACTGACATGATTGTATACCGTGTAAACCAAAGCACCAGGTCTTTAATTAGAATTAAATGCACACATTTTAATTAGAGCACCGGAGGGAAATGCATCAGGCCTTTCCTTATGGATGCTTCAAGCTTTGAGATTTACTTTCGTTATTAGAATAACAAAATGTCAGAGCAATTATGCCTTTATAAAAAAAGCTGCAGGACCTCCTGGCAAGCAGCCAGATCTTGCCAATTTCTTTTAAACTTGAGAAAACACTTTTCTCATACTGAACAAAACAGGAGAGACCCAGCCAAACACAACCCTGGGCAGTAGGCCCAAGTTCATTTAAGTTCAGCAAATATTTGAGCATCTATTACATGTGCTGGGGATGATAACATTAGTAAAACAAAGACTAGATTTCTTATATATTATAGAAATAATTAGGGTTAAAACACATCTTTAAAGAGAAGGCTTTGCTTTCTGTACTTTACAGTGCTGTATGAAATGCAGTTTTCGGCAATGTCTAAATCTGTGCCATCCAAATGGGAGCCACCAGACACGCAGCTATGGAGGCCTTGAAAAATGGCTGGTCTGAATGGAGACGTGCTGCAAATGTAAAATGCACAAAGATGTATATGAAAATAATAAGGTAAAATACCTCATTATATTTTCAACTGGTATTTTGAAATTTTGAATATATTGGTTTAAATAAAATATATTATTAAACTTAAAATTAATTTCACTTATTTCTTTTTGTTTTTTTTTCAAATATATTTTTATTGATTTTTTACAGAGAGGAAGGGCAAGGGATAGAGAGCTAGAAACATTGATGAGAGAGAAACATCGATCAGCTGCCTCCTGCACACCTCCCACTGGGGATGTCCCCACAACCAAGGTACATGCCCTTGACCGGAATCAAACCTGGGACCCTTGAGTCCACAGGCCGACACTCTATCCACTGAGCCAAACCAGCCAGGGCTCTTTTTGTTTTTTGTTTGTGTTTTTTGTTGTTGTTAATCTTCACCTGAGGATATTTCTTCAATTGCTTTTCAGAGAATAGAAGCGAGGGAGGCAGTAAGGGAAGGGGAGAGAAAAAGCAAGAGAGAAAGAGAGGGAAGAGAAACATCATTGTGAGAGAGACACATCTGTTGGTTGCCTCCTGCACATGCCCCAACTGGGACCAGGAATCGAACCTGGGACCCTTCAGTGTGAAGGCCAACACTCTAGCCATTGAGCAATACCAGCAAGGGCTCTTTTTGTTTTTTAATGTGGCTACTGGAAAATTGAAAACTATGCATATGGCTTACATTTGTGACTGTCATTTTCTTTTAATTATACAGTGCTATAATAAACTCTTGATTTTTTTGTGGCATCATTGTTAATAATAATAGCATCTTTTACATATTTGGGTCTTTTCTCTATACTGGCATTCAAGTGATGGCAAGTTCTGTCAATACTCACTTCTATAGTTGTGGTTATATGGAAGCACTTGTGAACTAAACTTAATTACAGGTCACTAAATTCACTTCCTGGCTTGACCAAATGCTTAATCTTAGTTAAGTTACTCAGCCTCTCTTAGCCTCAGTTGCCTCCTCTGTAAAATGGAGATAATACAGTCTTACACACACATTGTCTACATTTGCAAAGATCTCACAAGTGCCTTGTTGAATCAAGTTTTGAACCTTACATAGAAAAGTGTCTTGAAGCTCTTTGTTTTAATGCTGATTTTTACTTCTCAACAGTGAGGCATTCAGTCATAAACACAGTCTGAAAATCTCTGTTGCCTGTGGGGTAATGAACCAATTTTCAAATATACAAAGGCTCTTTTCCTGACAATGGCATAACTGACAGGGGAATCATCTAGGGCAGTGGTCGCCAACCTTTTGGACCTCACGGACCACTGATCTAGGGGCATCCAGGTGAGAGCTGGGCCATCTAATCTAATAAAAGAGTAATATGCAAATAAATTGTCACTCCAAGACACCTAAGCCACCCACACCAGCCAAGCCATGCCCACTAGCCAATCAGAGCAACTGTATGCAAATTAACCCAGCCAAGATGGCGGCTGGCAGCCATGCAGGTAGAGCAAACAGGAGGCTTCCATTGTACCAGTGATGGAGTTGAAACTGCTTGCCTAGGCCGGCTGGGCCTCTGCTCAAGGCAACAAAGTTTCAATTATAGAAGATAAACCCCAGAAACCTGATTCCAGCCAGCCTTGCTAGGACGTTGGGTCAATGGGAGCTGTGGGCAGCCTGAAAATGGCCCTCAGCCCCTCACCCAGGCTGGCCAGGCATGCCAGCAGGTGGACATCCCCCAAGAGGTCCCAGACTGTGAGAGGGCACAGGCCAGGCTGAGAGACGCTCCTGAGTGCACAAATTTTTGTGCACCAGGCCCCTAGTCTTGGTATAAAACCAAAAAGTCTTTTCTCTTCACACCCTGAAGGACAGCATTTCTTCTTCACAATGGTGTGCTAGTCACACAGTGTGTATTCAACACATAGTTTTTGCATTAAAAACAGTATCAAAGAAATTACTATATTTGGAATTTATTTCAGTTAGAAAGCTATCTGTTTGATATGAGTAGGTTAGATTATTTATTAGTAGTGTTGATAATGGATTAGAAATTATTCCCATTCCTGCCATTTATTCTAAACTAGTGACCAGTGCACGGATTCATGCACATTGAAAGAAAATTAATTAGAAGGTGGCTGGCAGGGTGGGACTGGGTGAGATAGGCTGGACATGTCCTGGAGCCAACCTTCTGTGGTCCCTCCCTGGCCAGCCACACCTGAGGTGGTGCCCTGTCTTGAAGGGCATCTGCGGAATGAGCAGGGTCCCTCCAGAAGGTGAGGTCCCTCAGCCTGGCCTGTGGGTGGGGCTGAAACCAGCTCTTTGACATCCCGAGAGGTCCCGGCTTGCAAGAGGGTGGTCTCGGGTGATGCACCCTGGAATCGGGCTCCTTCATTTCTGGTTCCAGGGTG